>JAMPIO010000194.1:0-192054 GCA_024699865.1 Aphelenchoides fujianensis | reverse complement strand
CGCCGCGTATTCCAAACGATCCCCCCGTAAACGGCGCTAACCGGTGCGTTTGTCCGACACACTCGCCCCTTCAACTTTTTAGCCGTTGGACCTATCGATCTGAAATTTTTTCTGGCTAGAGGAAGTCGTATGCGCGAAGTCCGAAAATGTGCATTTCGACCGCCGGCGGGCACGTTCAACGTTCCGTTCCAACGTTCCGCGCCGTACCGTTTTTCGCGCACGCCCAAATTCACCCGCTCAGTGGACGAAAAGATGCGCCTTGGAACGAGGAACATTTCATCTGTTGATGCCACCATCAAGAAACGTCGTTGAAAAAAGTTATGATCGAACAAACTCGAAAGGTCGGGGCGGAAAATCGAAGAGGTCCACACTCGGAGGCACCGTTCTCGGCTCTTTGAATTTTATTCAAAAAACTAAAAATAATCTTCCCTAGAAAAAGGTTTTGCGCATCTTTTGAGCTTAATTTCGAGTCCAACGACACATCGATTTTAAGACGTTAAATTCGACCGAAAATTTTGCGTCGGTTTGAAAATTGCGGCGAATTTTAATCCCGTCGTTCTTCTCGACCGTCGGGCGTGACGATACGTGTGTGGGCTTATTCGAAAGCTCGTAACACGGACTTTCCAATAATGTGCACTGTATTGTCGTTTCTGGCCCACATGGCCATTGCGGCTTACGCGAACCGGGCCCTTGAAGATGCGGAAAAGTGGGCGGGTTTGGGCACCAGTGGACGGATTCTTCTGAAACTTGCCGGAAATGTTGAGCACGTAGTTGCCCATCATTCCACCGTTTCAGATTTTTCAAACAATTGGTTGCCGAGGAGTAATGGATCGTTCTATTGTGGGGGCCTGCACTTCAACTTTGCGATTGGTTTCTTTGGGTGCCGCAACCAGCACTCAATTTCTCCGCTTGCTGGGATCAAAACAAACCGTTGGGCGCTGTTTTCAAATTGCAGACAACGTTGTGCGCGCCGTTGTACTCAAAAATCGCGTTCGCAAACACCTTTTGCACTTCGGATCGGTATTCCTTGGGGTCGTCACAGCGACATGGAGTAAGCAAGCAACGTTCGTTTAGACCCTGCGAATTCACGGAGTTTCAATCCATTCAAACGTTTGTGGGCGCTACTGGGCTTTCTCCTTTTGTGACGAGCACTCAGTTCGTCGTCCGCAAAAGTATTCGATACGCACCAGTCTAACGACACCCCCAGCTGGGGACGGCGCGAAGCGCCGTCAACCGCTGGTTTCTCTTGATGACGACCGTCTCCACTGCCTCGTTCCGTTCGAACCTAAAGGGTATAGTTTTGATCACGAGAATGGGAGGTATTTTATTTCGAATGTGGTGCGGGCGGCCGATCAAACAAACTTTCATTGAATTCCCTCCGTTCATGTCGCTCTCGGTTCATCGGCGTCGGCTTTCGACAAAGCGGCGCTCGGGTGGAAGCTGGTCGTGTTGTTCGAAAGGCGGGAGGTTGTCGAAATCGGGCGCCGAAATCGAGCGACGGCCGCCGCCCGCCCGCTTCTCCGCCGCCTTCCTCGCAGACGGGCGGCCGGCTGGGCGGTCGGGCAAGCGGCCCGCGCTCTCTTCTTCGTTCTGTTCGCGGGCAGGGCGCTCTCCACTCGCGTTCCATCCGATTTTCTTCGCTTTTCCGATCGTGTTCTCACTCGTTTCGTTGCAGCGGCCTCGTCGACGTCTCCTGATCGGTTCGTCTCTTCCCACCATTATCCATTCAATCACTTCTTTTTTCAGATCCGAATGTCGAAGAAAGCCAAGGCGAGCAACGCCGCCAGCCGCGCGGTCCTCCGCGAGCAGTTCGACCAACGCAAGAACTTCGAGCAGGCCCTCGCGCACGTCCGCTCCGAGTTGGGCGCCGCTTCGATGACCGACCGCAGCGCCAAGATCTGGTGGAAGAAGTTCGAGAAGGGCGACCGCTCGCTCGGCACGAACATCTCCAGCCGCGACGCCCAGCTCGCCGGCGACTCTTCGCTGCTGAAGAACAAGCGCGCTCTCCAGTGCACTCTGCACCACGGCTACGTCTACGCGGAAGTTCTGGCCACGAACGGCCGTTTCTTCCTCATCCGAGAAGAAGGGCCGATCGTCCTCTTCGACTCCTTCCACATGGAGAAAAAGTAGGCATTCGACGCATCATTCCTTTTCTCACCCCTTCTGTTCGATTTCAGGTCGCTGGGAGTGAACGTGTCGTTGGCCATGGAGAAGGACCCCGACTTCCCGACCGCCTCGTTCATCCGCAGCGACTTCTATTCGGCGCGGTTCATCAACGAGGCGGCGGTCCTGATCAGAACCTCGTTGCAAACGGGCGACACCCGCACCCCCGTCATCGTCCTGGCGCGCGTGGACTTCCGAACGGCCACCCTCTTCGCTCTGAGCAGCGTCCAAGTGCCCCGCTACGTGGAGAAGATCCAGCAGACGGACAAGCCGGGCGTCTTCTTCTGCTACTCCCCCGCCCAGAAGACGGCCGTCCTGCTCACGATCAACGGCGACAACTCGCTGACAGTCGGCGAGAAGATCGACCTGCCCACGGAGGTCTACGGCTACCAGTGCGCGTACAAAGACGGTTCGGTCTACAGCTTCGCGGACCCCGCCGACCACTTCCGCTCCAAGCCGAACAAACTCCGTGCGTACTCGATCGAATTGAAAAAGACGACCGTCCACGAGGTGGAGTGCCCCGTCGACACCTCTTCTGGGGTTTGTTCTTTCCTTTGCGCTCGTTGAGTTGGTGGTCTGTTCGTTTAGGGATTCGTGATGTGGTGGTCCAACGACGTGTGCCTCCTGCAGAAACTCGACGGGGGCACCAGCTCGCTCTTCGAGTTCTGCCCGGCCAAGATGCAGTGGATCGACTTGCACGTTCGGGTGCCCGACGACATCCGCTTCGTGGCGGTCATCCCGCGGCAGCCGCTCGTCGTCATGACCCAACGCTACCATCGCGGATTCACCAAGTTCTTCTACCGCTTCTCCCACCAGTGAGTTCTCCCCCAACTGCTTCAATGAATGCTTCTTTTACGTTCAGCCGCGCCAAGAAGCTCTCGGACCTCACGTGGGGCGCCGTTCTCCGTCGCGACGAGCAGGAGCCCGGCTTCGCGGCCAAGGAGCTCGAGAAGCTGCCGCCCAACATGGCCCTCCGCTGCCCGTGGATCCCCGTCCACAAGAAGGCGGAGAAGCGCCCGCTGGAGTCCGAGGAGGCCGCCGGACCGTCCGGCCTGCCGCCCAAACACGCCAAGACGGAGGCCGAGGAGGAATGATCGCCACATTCGTTCATTGCATTCGACGTCTCTTTTTTCTCTGCATTACTTGTTCCCCACTATTTCTCGCAACTCTCCTGTTCTTCCAATCCGCAATCCCCACGTTGTCTCTCTTCTGCTGTGTTCTCTGTAAATCCCCGTTGTCTGTTGCTTCGTTCGAGAATAAACAGTCGGTTCGCCCACTTCTTTCGATCGCACGTTACGAGGAGGTGCCTGCCGTTCGGATGACGGGCGACAGGTCGTTGCTCGAAGTCCCGCTGGTCCTCAAACGCCTCCACGCCCATCTACCGACTGCATGGGTAATCAGCACCCGCTTGTCGCGAGCACACCGATTGGGCGTGGTGGGGGCTCCAATTCGAGAGTTGGATTGCATCAAATGAGTGAAGTGAGCGGTAGGATGCCTGCAAGCGAACAAACAACTCGCGGGTTGGGTAGGCTGAGCTTAGGTTAGCGTGCCAGCTCAAGACGATAAAAAGAAAGAAGGGCTGCATCGAACGCTTTATTTTGTTCGGAACGGCAGATTTTACTTTGCGGCTGCTTCGGCGCCCGTGGGTTAACGCTCTCGATTGCGGGCTTGCATTTCCGCCTTCTTCTTCGGTTCGTGAGTGCAAGCATGAGATCTCCGATTGCCATGTGATTGGAAAAACCCGGGCCGATCACCTAGTCTCGGGCAAACGTCCACCGATTCATGTGCGCCCTCGTGATCGGCGGCCTTTTCTGCTCCACCGGTCGGCTCGGGCGAGAAAACGGAACTGTTGGCACGTGCGTCGAAGCAGAGGGACGGAGGGACGACGGGCAGCGAGAGAAGAGTCGACCGATTGGACGAGACGGCGGTGGGAAAGGGGGCGCCGAGTCGGGCGGGCGGCCTTTCGTCAGCAGGGTTTTGCAAGCGCCTGCTTCTCCACGCATCTCTCCTCCCGTTTTCCTCGCAATCCGTCTGCTTCTTCCTGCCGCCATGTCCGCTCCGTCGTCCAGCGGGATTCGGCTGTGCGAGGACGCGCGCCGTTCTCTCCTCTACAAGGCGTTGGACGCGAAATTCGACGAGGGATGCGAGTGCGACCCCGAGGACTTGTGCGAGTGCCTGCACCGCCGCACTCTCCGCTTCCTGCTCGTCTCCAAGGGCTTCCTGTCCGCCTTCTTCTCGGGCGTCAAGCGGGAGGAGCGCGAGAAGGTCGACTGGCCGACGCTCACGCTCTCCTCGTGGATCACGCTGCGTTCGGCCTGCTGGAAGGGCGGCGGCTGGTTGCGGCTGACGCCCGCCCACCTGCCGGAGGGATCGGCCTTCTCGGTCGCCCGTCTGCTCCGAGTGGCCGACTTGGAGTCCATCCACGTGCAGGTGGGCTCGATGGGTGAGGAGGATCTCGAAATGGACCTCGCGAGCGAGCACCACGACGACCGGATGGGAGTGCTTCTCGCTCTAAAAAGTGAGTCCTCCTCATCCTCCTCTTTCTCCTCGTTCTTCAGACCATCCCACGCTGCAGGCAATCTCGCTGAGCACAGGGGTCGACGGGGACGACGACGAGGAGACGAACGAGCAGCTGCGCGAGGTGCCCGACAAAATCGTCTGCTTCTCCTCGTCTTCCTTCGACCAGTGCGCGCTGTTCAAGGACCGCAAGACGGTCATGGACGAGGTGGAGATCTGGCGACACGCGCAGCCCGAGTCCAGCGGTTCGCTCATGCGTTTGCTCTCTCACTCATGTTTGCAGCGATCGTGGGAACGTTCCACGCGCCCTGCCGCCGCTTCGAGGTCCCGTTCAGCGCGGTGCTCGAGTTCGAGGAGAAGTGAGCCCTCTCTTTTTGTTCACTCCTCCCTTCTTCTGGCTTTCAGTCTGGCTCCGAACGAGCACGTGCAGTCGATCAAATTCGACCTGGTCTTCTCGCACTCGCTGCTCGAATGGGAGGGCGACTGCGGGGATTCCGCAAGGCCTTCGGCCGAATGCGCTCGCTGAACGACGCGTTCACGATCACGGTGAGCAACGACGAGATTTCTTTCGTTGCGGACGCCCCGGTCGGTTCCCCTCCGTTCTTTCTTCAATTGTTCTCTTCAGACGATGGACGAGCTGCACACGCGCTCGCTCCAGCTGCTCGACTGCGCGCACGAGGCGGGCGTTCGCATCCGCTTGCTGATCAACGACGTCCGCTCTTTCGTCTGCCAAAAGGTTCGTGCTCGTCTCTCCCCGCTCTTCACGGTTGTTCTTCAGGGAAACGAGTCGAAAATGAAGAAGCTGGACGTGTTCCTCGAGTCCAAGCAGGCGGCGGTTGTCGAGGGCCTGCGGATCGGCAGCATGACGTACAAGAAGGCGCGCCAACTGGAGCACCGTGCGGCGAAGATCGTTTGGCCGCTCTGAACGCTCTCGATTCTCCCCACTTCTTTCTATTCATTTGTTTCATTGCCTGCAGAGACTCCGTTCTCGTAGTTGTTGTTATTCCTTCTGATTTGGTTCTGCAATCGATGCCATCTTCGAAAAGAAAGAATCCGTCCCCCCGAGATCTTCGTGGGCAGAAGTTTGAAGGAGAACAAAGGCCTTCAGGTAGACGACGGGATGTGCAATTCGCTGCTCCAAAGCGATCAACTCTACGTTTCGAACAATTCGCATTCGCCTGGCGATCGCCCCGTTCTTCGCCCAACAATCGAACAATCAGGAACGAAGGGCAGGGTTGTCGGGTCGAGTGTTGCGCGACAAGCGAGTCGCGTCTTCCGTTCGGCCGTCGCGTTTGCTGGACTCGGCCGATTCTTCCGAATTTATAGCC
This sequence comes from Aphelenchoides fujianensis, assembly GCA_024699865.1. Lineage (NCBI taxonomy): Eukaryota > Metazoa > Nematoda > Chromadorea > Rhabditida > Aphelenchoididae > Aphelenchoides > Aphelenchoides fujianensis. The sequence continues at coordinate 186,046 of JAMPIO010000194.1, read as the reverse complement.
CGAATTCGCGAGAAATGACGGCCGGCGGGGAGGAAATGGAGGTCGAGGACCGGGCCTCCTTCATCGCGAAGCACTTGGACGAGCTGGACGTGCGGCAGTTCGTGGATTCCATTCGGGAGGTCGAGTCGATCAAACATTTGGGCGTTCTGATCAGGTATTTCCTTCCTCCTGCTTCCGTCCATCTTCCGTTCGTTCAGATCGCTGATCAAGGAGCGAATTCAGCCCTTCTTCGACCGGAAGGTGCTCGAATGGCGGGCGTTGGATCGCTACGAGCTGGGCAAGCGGATGCCGAACGCGATCTTCGCCCTCGACTACCTGATTGCGATGGTTCGTTCTTCCTTCTTTCTTCCGTTTGATTGCTCGCTTCAGATCGACGGAGTCGAGCACAAGAAGTTCGAGGCGGAAATGAACGTGACGGCGGTCGACTGCATGGACGACGGGTTCGCGTGCCGCCTCTTCATGCCGCTCGTCTTCCGCAAGGCCTTCCTCGAGAAGTTCGAGGCGCCGCTCGTGCGGGCGGCCAAGTACCACTACGTTCTGTGCCGCAAAGGTGCCTTCTTCCTCCTCTCCGTCCACTCCACGCGTGTTCAGAGCGAGCGGGCGGCTTGGGCGGCCGGAAAGCCCAGACGTACGTGGGAAAAATCAAGGAGATGTTCGAAACGTTGTGAGTTCTCGCCCACTTCTTTTTTTCGTTCATTCCGCTCGCCCGCTTGCAGGTACGCGTTCGACTTCCTGCGGGAGTTCACGCGCAGTTGCGTCGTGCTGGCGACGAGCCACGTGGTCGCCGACGCCGTCTTCCACGCCGCCCGCCGGCCGATCGCCGAGGTGGACGTCCACGAGTACAAGGAGGTGGGTTCTCCCTCCTTCTTCTTCCGTTGTTTCATGTGCTCGTCCCTTCAGCGCTGCTACGAGATTTGGGAGTGGCTGTCGGAGAAGCTGGCCGTGAACATCCCGTCCGCCGAGCGCACGTTCTTCGACTTTGCGCACCGCAACTTCATCGATCAGATGTGCTGTTTTGTGAGTGCCCGCTCCGTTCTCTCTACTCGCTCGTGCAGGCCTTCGAGATCTTCATCGAGCACTACCCGGCCACGATGCAGCTGGTGAAGGAGCTGCGGGCGATGATGAAGGGGCAGGACTGGTACGGGCGGGACCGCCTGCTGCAGAACCTGTGCGAGACGATCCGCACACGCCTGCTGCACGTCGGTGAGTCCTCCCCCGCTTTGGTTCGTTTGATCCCCGCTTGCAGGCGTGAACACGACGGAAATCCTGACCGCCTACGCCCGCTCGGTGGAGTCGCTGATTCTGTTCGACGAGTCGTTCGTCCTCGTGCACAAGGTGGGCGATCTGATCAAGAAGTACGCGAAGACGCGCTCGGACACCGTCCGCAAGATCATCCACTTCATCACGGCGGAGAAGCCGGGCGCCTTCGCCTCCAACATCGTGCAGCTGGTCGACCGGGAGAACCTGCTGAACGTGAACGACGAGTACGTCCTGCTGCACGAGGACGCGGCCGCCAACCGCTGGGACCTCTGGCAGCCCGACCCGGCGGACGCGAATCCGAGTGCGTTCCGCCCACCCGCCCGCCCTCCAATCCACCGTTTGCAGCGGAGAGCCGGCTGTTCCGCGAGTCCGCCGACGTGTTCAACATGCTCGTCTCGATCTACGACTGCCGCGACCTGTTCGTCAAGGAGTACCAGCGCCTGTTGGGCAACAACCTGATCGCGAACGGCTGGGGCAAGCAGATGGACGCCGAGGCGCGCTACCTGAACAACATGAAGAAGCGCTTCACGGAGGGCGAGTTGAATCAGTGCGAAGTCGTGAGTTCTCTCTCCCGCTCCTTCCATCCTCTCTTCCTATTGCTGCAGATGCTGAAGGACATCCGGGATTCGGCGAAGCTGTACACGACGGCCGTGGTCGAGGGAATGGTTTGAATGGGCGCTCTGCCCACCCATTTCTCACGTGTCCTCCGTTCAGAAGCTTCCGTTCACGCCCCAAATCGTCTCGTACGTCTTTTGGCCGGAGGTGAAGAAGGATCTCAAGTTCAAGGTGGGTTCGCCTCACTCCTGTTGATCTTCTCGTCGTGTTCAGCACATCGCCCCGTTCGCGGAGTTCGCCGAGGAGTACCGGCGGGTGTACGAGAAGAAGCGCCACGACCGGTCGATCCGCTGGTACAACGACTACGGAAGTTGCGTGCGGATGGAGGTGAAGGTGGGCGGCTGCGTGCTGGACGTGGAGACGCCGCTGAGTTTCGCCCAGACGCTCGTCCCGTTCCTGAAGAAGAGTGAGCGTTGGGAGCTCATCTTTCGTTCACTCCTCTCTCTTCAGGCTCGATCACGGTGGCCGAGTTGTGCGCGGAGCTGGAGATGGAGAAGAGCGCCCTGCTGAAGCGCCTCGAGTGGTGGAAGGAGAAGGGCGTCCTGAACGCGCTGCCCGACGCCGACGAGCCCACGTGGACGATCGCCCACTCCTCCGCGCAGATGGAGCGAACGGCCAAACAGGTGGGCACTCTTTGGGGATCCTCCCCCTCATTCCTCTCTTGCTCCAGTCCAAGTGCCGCGTGACGAACGACGAGCAGCAGGAGAGCGACGACGAGGAGGAGGCGGAGGTGCCCATCGAGGAGCAGGCCGACTCCCTCGAGCAGTACTGGCTGTACACCAAGAATCTCGTTCGTTCCAATGCAGTGTTCCTTTGATCGATGATTGCAGCTCCTCTACCACAGCAACAAGGACCCGCTGACGCCCGCCAAGCTCGCCCAAATGTACAAAATGTTCTCGAGTCCGGGCAAGCCCACGCCCACCGTCGAGGCCGTCCTCCTGTTCATGCAGCGCAAGATCAAGCAGAACCTCGTCGTCTACGAGAACGGCGCCTACAAGCCGGACAAGGAGCTCAAGTCCGTCTTTGCGGGATGATTGGGGCATTTTTTCTTTTTCGTTTGCTTGGATTGTTTGTGATCTCCTGATTCGATTGAGTAAATGAGGTGCGGGTGGACGAGTGTGTAAGCGGAACTCATTAGATACCAGTGCTTAACCGAAAGAAACTACGGAAGGGAAGGCGAAAGGATTCGAATGCAACCATCTCAAAAGAACGCCGGCAAAAGCGAACGGTCTTTTCCATCTCGACTGCCCTCATTTCCATTTCGATCACTCGAGCAGAGCGGTGAGATCGGCGGTCTTTCGTTCGAGCTCGAGGTTCGTCCCCCTCTTCCAACGAACTTCTGCCCGTTCAGAACTCCCGCTAATGCTCGTCTTCTGCGCGGCCGCCTTCTTCGGGCTGCCTCTCCTGCTGGCGTGCGGGCGGCGACGTCGGGCGAAAGCGGCGACCTCGTCGACGGACGAACCGCCGCCCTCTTCTTCGGACCTCCCGCTGGGCGACTTTTGCTGCTCGATCCTCGCCGCCCGCTCGGCCGTCCGGTCGCCCGGCGATTCGGAGGAGGCGGCCGGGCAGTCCGCCGCTCTCCGGCCGCCCGCCCGCCGCCGCTCCACGCTGCCGCACGCGCAGATCGACGGCGGCGGCATTTCGGTGTGGGACTTGGCGCGCCGCTCGCTGCCCATCCACGTGTTCGAGCCGCTGAGTCTTCTGCAGGCGAGAAGGCGATGAATGCCCGTGCTCATCGCTCGTTTGTTGCAGGCCCTGACGGAAGAACTCCGCTTCGCCGGCCGCTTCTTGGACGCGTTGGACGAGCGGGAGGACGCGGCCGAGCGGCTGCTCGCGGTCGTCGGCTTCGTCCTCAGCGGGGCGGCGGGCGTGGGCGGCCGGCGGCGGAAGCCCTTCAACCCGCTGCTCGGCGAGACCTTCGACTTCGTGTCGGACGACCGCTGGAAGTACCACGCGGAGCAGGTGAGCGAGGGGACACTCCAGCTGCTCATGCTCGCCGCAGGTCTCCCACCACCCGCCGGTCAGCGCGTGTCACGCCGAGGGGGCGGGCTGGACGTGGTGGCAGACGTTCGACGGGCGCCTGCAGCACTCGCTGGACTCCACGCGCATCTCCGCCGAGCTGCCCACTCGCCTCCGGCTGGCCGACGGCAGCGAGTTCGCGTGGACCAAGCCGGCGACCGTCGTCGAGAACGCGCGCGCGGCGGCCCACCGGCGGCGCGTCCGGCTGGAGGGCGAAGTGGGGATCGCGAGCAACACGGGCGTCGAGGCGCGGCTGCTCTTCGCTGCCGACGGGAACCGAGTGGAGGGCGCCGTTCGCCGCCAGTCGGACGGCGAGGTCGTCTGCCGGCTGGACGGCCGTTGGGACGAGCGGGTCGATCGGTGAGCATTCGGGCACTCTTCTCATCCCTCCGTCTTGTTGCAGAGTGAACGAGCAAGGAGGCCGGACGGTGCTGTTCGAGGCGCCCGAGCCGCACGAGGACGCCGCCCGCTTCTACGGCTTCTCGGAGTTCACCTTCGATCTGAACCACGTGCACGCCGCCCACCGGCCCTTCCTGCCGCCCACAGACTCCCGTCTGCGCCCCGACCAGCGGCTGCTGGAGGACGGCGAGACGAAGCGGGCGGCCGACGAGAAGAAGCGGCTGGAACAAGCGAGTCCCCACTCCGTCCTCCCGTTCATCCCTCCGTTCGTTGAGGAACAACGAGATCGCGCCCACCGACCGCACACCCCCGTTTGGTTCCGCCGCTCGACCGACGAGTTCACCGGCCGCCCGTTCTGGACGTCGAACGGGCGCTACTGGACGGCCAAAGAGCGGAAGTTCGAGGACGAGCACTCCCGCGCGATGCTCCCGCTCTTCCGCCCGCTTGACGAGTGATGCTCGATTTAGCGTTGTTGGTGAGGAATAAACGAAGTTTGTTTGGCCGAAAGAAGCGATGGCTCCCTTCTGGATTTGTGGTGCCTCGCCACTCATTCGACTGTCAAGGAGCGCGTCCACGACGAGATCACGCGGGAGTTCGCTCCGAATCGGCTGAAGGAACTCCCGTACTGCGGGGCGGAGATCAAAGAGGCGCTGCGGATGTTTCCGCCGTTGGCCGGCATCGGCGGGAGTTGCGCGAGGAGATGGAAGTCGGCGGTTTCCGGCCGCCCGCCGTCTCAACGGTCAGTATCAACATGCTGCTTCCTTCTGCACCACAACGAAAAGAAGGCATTAGAGAGTTCTCCTCGTTCTACAAGTCTTCCCAAACGGCTGGACGTTCGACTTCGAGCGGTTCGCCGAGGGCCGCGACCTGCCGCCTACCGCCCATCTGCCGTTCTCGCCGGCGTCTGCAGCGGTTTGCCGGCCGGGAGATTCGCTTCTTCTTGGCCCGCCTGCTGCCCACCTTCCGCTTTCTCACCCATCGCGAGTTTTTCGACAACCACCGCAGACTGACCATTTGTTTTGGACCATGGAAATTGAAGACGCTCACGTCCGCAAACAAGTGCCGACTGTTTACTCCGTTGCCCGAATTGAACATTGGCCGACCGGCGGAGGTCAAAAAGCAATTGGAGTTCGAAGCATCAGAAGAGTGGACTTTACAAAGCACACACCGTTAATTGATGGAGCATGAGTAGAGAAGTGTAACAATGACTAGTCTTCTTTACAGGAAGCGGCATTCTGTACATGCCCTCTTAATTCTTGGTTCTTAATCCTGCACCAACTACAACCCGCTTTCCGTGCCGGTCGGAGAAGTTGCGGACGCGATGACTGAGCAGAGTCCAATCGAAAGTACAATCGGGGGTGATCTTCGGTTGACGAAGTGCGCTTGAAAGCGGTTGTTTTCGACAGTTGGCCGCCGCCCAGCGAGACGGCAATCCACTTGAACCACGGCCTCCTTCGGCAGTCGTTCTGAATGGCCGACTCGACGGACACGATTCTTTTTGTGGAGAACGTGTTCCTGACATTCGCGATGGTGGCCGCCTTCTGCCTCCACTGCACGTTCTTCTGCCGCTTTCTGCTCGGACTGGAGAACCGCTTTTCGCCCACCATCTTTGTGAACATTGCGGCCTGGTGCTTGACGAGCGGGACGGGCGCCGTCTACGCCGCGTACATGACCTTTTGGACGGAGCGGAGAGGTGCGTGCAGGCGAGGAGGGTTGAGTGATGACTGGAGCATTCAGGCAGCACGATCTTCCTGACGGGCTGCCTCTACTCGTCGTTCGCTTGTCCGGTCTCCCTGTCCGTCTTCTTCCTGCTGATGGACCGCATCCTCGTCTTCCTGCTGCCCACCGACTACCGGAAGCTCCGCCCGAAGCTTCTCGCCCTCACGATCGGCACGTGTGTGTTGGGCGGCGCCCAGCAGCTGCTCCGGTTGCAGTACCTCTCGAATGACTTCAGTGCTTACGACAGTGAGTTCAGCGGCGAAGGACTGATCACGAGTGGCGGTTGCAGAGTGCAATTCCTTCGGTTGTGTCAGCTACGACCTCCCGCGCACGGTTTCCGTTCGGATGGTCGCGGGCGGCGTCAACTTTCTGCTCGCCTTTGTGTTCGAGTTCCTCCTCTTTCGGCACACGAAGTCCAGTCGGAATCACGGCGCTTTCAAGAAGGTGAGTGGGCAAAAAGAGGAACGGGAATCAACGCTTTCGCTGCAGGCCAACTACCTCACTCTTGCGGCCGCCCTCATCGAACTCGTCTGCTCGTTTCTGACCACGCTAATCGCAACGCTCGGACGAGTCTACGGGATCCCGTTCTGGAGTTCGTTGGGCACGTACCAGTCGCTGATGAACGGGCTGGACGGCCTCTTGACGGCCCTCATCTACGCCTTCTTCTTCCGCTCCCGGACGGCCGCCAGCAAGACGATTTTCGTCCTCCCACCGGTCGGGTCGAGTGGACGCGGGAGTCGCGTGGCGGCCGAACCGCCGACCGCCTCCTTTGTCCACACTCCGATCACCCCGACGCCCACCACGCCGAAGACGTTTGTCTTCTAATCTTTGGGCTATTGCCGTCGTGCTTTTGCTCTTGGGTTCAATAACCTCGCTTGCTCAATCGTTCGTTTGTTTACCTTACGGAAATAAACGGAACACACGGATTCGAATTGCGGAAGGATTGAATGACGGTGAGGAACGGAACCAACAGACGGCTTCTTCTCATTTCTTCGGTTCCAATGGAAACAATCCGCGTCCTCTACGCCCGCGCGTATCCCCTCGTCTCTCCGTTCTGCCCGCACTTCCCGCCGCTCCACGCGTCGCCGTACTGCCGCTACCCGGGCATCCTCGTCGAGATCCTCCGCCTGTTGGCCGACGAGGCGGCCCTGCGGATCGAGCCGCTCGTCTGGGCGGACTTCCTGCACGCGGCCCGCGACTCCCGCTTCTTCTCGTGCATCAACACGAGCGGCCGGTGCGTGGACGGCGCCCTCTACGAGCAGCTGGAGGCGGGCGTCTTCGACCTCGTGGCGGACGTCGAGTGGCGGACGGCCGAGTTGGCCGAGCGGTTCGACCTCTCCGCTCCGCTCTACTTTGTGAGTTCTCCCTCCGTCCATCCCTCCAATCTTCCTGCTTCGAGGCCGAGTCCCGAGTCCTGAAGAAAGAGAAGACCGCCCACTTCGACCGCCTGTGGTCCTTCTTCGACATCCTGGACGCCCGGCTGTGGGCGGGGATCGGGGCCGCGTGGGCGCTCCAGTGCGCCGTCGTGCTCCTCGTCCGGCGGGTCGAGTCGACGATTGCGGGCGGGCGGCGGGAGTCGCTCGTCGACGTCCGCCATCCACTCGTTCTTTTCGTTCACTCGGTTGGTTGCAGACGGCGTGGAAGTTCGTGCGCGTGCAGTTGATGCAGCAGGAAGAACTCGCTTTCCGACTGCGGGCCGGCCGGTTGGTCCTGTTCGTCTTCTCGCTTGTCCACTGCTCCCTCCTGTTGGGGGTGTTCAGCTCGTTCATCCTCGCCTCGTTGTTCCGCCCGACGAGCGCCGGCCGGTCCATTCAGGACGTCCTGCGGCACTTGGAGACGGGCGAGTACTCGCTGGTCACAACGAACGCGGAGGCGCTGGCGGCGATGCTCAACTCCTCGCGGATGTTCCCGTTCGGGGCACTCCGCTCCGCCCTCGCCGCCAACCCGCCGCTGGAGGCGACGACCGGCGAGGATGGCGGCGTCTCGGAGGCGCTCCGGCTGGTCGAGGGCGGCCGCTTCCTGCTGCTCCAAACGTTCGACGATCCCACGTTCGCCCCGTCCAACGGCCGCTGCGGCCTCACGCGGATGGACGGCGAGATGCCGCTCTTTCCCAAACACCTCCTCTTGCGCAAGGGCCATCCGCTCACTCGTCGCCTGAACCGCGCGATCGAAGCAAACCGGGAGCGCATTCGACACGTCGTCCGCAAGTACTCCACACACATTCACCACCAAAACAACTGCACTGATCGACGAGAGAAGCAGCCGTTGAGTGAGTAACCTCTTCTTTCGTTCATTTCTTCTGCTTGCTTCAGAGATGACTCCGTACGGGGGACTGCTAGTCGCCTGTTCGATTCTGATCGCTGTGGCTGGTGTTTCGTTCGTGGCTGAGGTTATGAGTCGGAAGCGGATTGGGTTGTGAGCGAGACAAGAGCTATTAAAAAGGCGGTCAAGAGTAATGAGCGTAATAAACGAAACGATCATTGATTTCGCCCTCCCTCTCATCTGAAGCAATGGCTGCTCGCTGCTTTCATCCTCCGGGCAAGCCGGGATCGTTCTTTAGCCGCTTATCCCGCTAAACTCCGCTTAAACAAAAAGCAATTCCCAACACAAGTCCAAATTAAATCGAGCAGGCGGAGAAAACGCGAACGAAACGCGGGGCAAATATTTGCGCTCCTTTGCGTTCTTTCCGGCGTCCCGCTGCTCCCGCCCTTGCTCTCGCTCTTGATAACCGCCTAATCCACTCACTTTCCCGCATTCTCGCCGTCCTGCAGACCGAAAAGAGCGCTTCAAGAGGGGAAGGAGCACTCACTGCCTCACTGCCGATGCGGTCGAGCAAACGCCGCAGATCACTCCTTTTGGACTTAACCCCTCGTTCTGCATGCTCCTCTGCCATCTTCGAGGATGAAGTGGCGGACGGTCGCCCTCATTCTGTGCGTGTACGGGGCGCTGAAGGAGTTCCGCCCCACGGAGCCCTACTTGTACCAATGGCAGCACGAGGGCATGGGCTTGACGGCCGAGCAGCTCTCGATCGACGTGTACCCGTGGAGCACGTACGGCACACTCGTCTTCCTGCTGCCCACCTTGCTGCTCACGGACGTGCTGCTCTACAAGCCGGTCCTCCTGCTAGAGTCGGCGAGCTTTGTGGGCGTGTGGTTGACGTTGATCTTCGGCCGGTCGGTCGTCTCGCAGCAGGTCGGCCAAGTGCTCTACGGGCTGGCCTCCTCGCTGGAGGTCGCCTACTTCGCGTACATCTACGTGAAGGTGGAGCCCGCCCACTTCAAGCACTCAGTGAGCACTCGCGCCCTCCATTTCTCTCGTGAGTGTTCAGAGTGACCGTTTGGACCCGCTCGGCGCTGGAGTTCGGGCGCTGCGTCTCGTACGTGCTCTCGGAGCCGCTCGTTCTGCTGCTGCCCGGCCGCTTCCAGCTGCTCAATTGGATCTCGCTGGGCTCCCTCCTTTCCACCTTCCTGTTCGCCCTGTTGCTCCCGAACGTCACGTGGCGCGAGATCGTCCAGCGGCACACTCGGGGAGAGAAGCCGCCCGCCTCGTACCGCGAGTTCGTGCGGAGTCGCGTGCGGGGGCTGGGCGCTGAAGTCCGCCGGCTGTTCGGCGACGCGGCCGTCCTCAAGTGGTGCGCCTGCTGGGCGCTCCTCATGTGCGGCTACTTGCAGGTGAGCTGTGCGTAGGATGAGTGAATGACTTTTTGTAGTGCGGGAACATGATCCAAACGCTGTGGGGAACGGCCCAGGACGACCGGAAGACGTACAACGGCTTCGTTCAGGGCTTCATTCCGATCGTCTGCACGTCCTCCCACTCGTTCCTCTCCTGACCGCTCGCTTCTGCAGGCATCCTGGCCGTCCTGCCGCTCCAACACGCCCGCTTCCGCTGGCTGCTGCACGACCTCCCGATCGCCGCCCTGGCCGCCGTCTGTGCGGCCTTCCTGCTCCTGATTTGCCGCTTCGGGTCGATTTGGGTCATGTACGGCGGGTACGCGATCTACCGCGTCTCCTACCAGCTCGCGATCACCATCACTCAGTCAGTCCTCTAGCGAATGCTCTAGTGAATGCTCTCTCCATTGTGCAGGTGCATGATCATTGAGCGGATCGACGTGGAGGCGGGCGGCTTCGTCTTCGGCCTCTGCACGTTCGCCGCCCTCCTCCTGCAGACGGGCGTCTCGCTGCTCGTCACGAAGGTCGCCTACTTGAACGAAATCCACCGACAGGCGGGTGTTTCCATTCGATCGATCGATGACCGCCGTCTGCTTTCAGTTCGTGGCCTACAGCATCTACCACGCCCTCCTTGCGGTTGTCTTCCTCCTGTTTGCCCTCGTCAGAGGGCCATGGAGCGACTTGAAGCGGAAGGAAGAAGCCGAAGAAGACTGCGCGTCGCATTTGAGCTTGAATCTCTAAAACAAACGGGATAAACACGAATGATTCATTTGCTTGTATACGGCGGTGATCGAGCGCATGGCCGCCGATGATTCACTCCAATCACTAGGTCTTTTATCCGCTCTCCCGTTCGATCAACAACAAGCGGCTCTTGCGGCCATCACTCTGATTCATTCATTTCGTTGCAATGGCCGCCGTTTCGTACCGCCGCTTGAGCGAGTGGCCGTTTGCTCCCTGTTCGTTCCTTCTTTCCGATGCTTCATCCTCTTTTGATTGATTGCAGCGGTCTTGATCCGCAATCAAGTCCAATTTCCCGTCCGGCTGTTGGGCCGCGCGGACGTCGACGGCGGCCGTCTCGGCTAACACACGAGCCGCGAGCTGATCGCCGAAATGCGGGAGCGGAAAGGAGTGAGTTCTCCTCCATTGCAAGTGTTTCTTCTTTCAATCGTTCAGTTGACCAAACTCTCCAAACGGAAGCTGAAGAAACTGGAGAAACGAGAATTGAACGTGGGCAAGGCGGCGATTTGCATCTCGAAGCCGAAGGGCCGCCCGTTCGACGAGGTCCTCCTGCCGCTCGCCTCCACCGAGTGGCGCGTGCTGGAGGAGGCGGGCGGAAAGAACGGCCGGCCGGTCTTCTTCCTCGTCTTCTCGCACTGCTTCGAGGGCAATCGGGACGTACACGTGCTCGTCGTGAGCGAGAAGGAGACCGCCGACCTGATCGGCCGAACGCTGCGGCAAATGCGCGAGATGAGCGAACTGGTTCGTCCTTCCCTCCATCACCTTTTCCCACTCATTTCTAGGACTCCAACTGCGAGCTGATCGAGTCCGTGACGAGCGGAGCAGCCGCCCGGAAGCAGCATGCCGCAAGGATGGAAATCTACGGTTTGGTGGCCGACAAAGAGGGCGAAATGACCGACTTGGTGGTCGCGCGGAAGGCGGCCATCAAGCGAAACGCCGCCGTGTTGCTCTGCGCCCTGGAAACCGGCGGAGACGCGAAGCACCTCGTGGAAGAGGCCGTCGAGTTCGTGCACGACGAGATGACCACGCTGTGCTGCGAGTTCATGAAAGCCGTGGACGCGATCACTGAAGTGAGAGCAGCAACGAGTCCCGATTCTCATGGTTTGTTTGCAGAAAGCGACGGACGGAATGCCGAACCACGTCTTTGTGCCGTCTGCTCGTCACTCGATTCCTGGCCAGGAATCGCCGTCCCAACGGGTTGCAAGGCGCCAATCGATTTGAATTCAATTGAAACTGATTGTGGGTTGAATTGTTTGATTGGGAGTGGATAAACGGACGTGACGGCCGGGTAGACAACGACGTTCTTTTGGCGTTCAAGGTACGAAACAGAAGCGAGGGAACAAAGAAATCGTGTTTTCAACGAAAGGACGATAAGACGGTTCATTCGCCGCCAGTCGGAAGCGAAAATGCAGGAAATTCGGTTCCTCTGCGTTCTTCTCTTCTTTGTTCTTTCCATTGGCAATGCGGAGATCGAGTGGAACTTCACGTTCCCAATCGGCACCGAGCCCACGGCTGAATTGGAAGTCGGAACTCCTCGTTTGTGATCTCCAGACGGCAATCAAACAAATCGCGTATTTGCAGCGGTCACCGTTCGTGTGTACGCGTACCTCGACCCGATCTACTCGTTCATGACCGATTTGGAGATTCCCGATGCTTCCATTCACGGCAAATACTCTCCTTCGTATCCCTCCAACACTTCCTTTTTTTTGAACATCTCTTTCTTTCAGACAGTCCTCCTCGTTCGTCCAAACGGACGTCCTGATCGATTGGACCGGAATGGCGGCCGGCGTGATCGGAACGGAGACTTTCCAGGCAACCAAACAAAGAGAAATGCACTTTTAACGATGCTTCTTGCAGATGAACGGAGAGCAGAAAATGAGCAAGCCGTTCGCCGTCCGCAACGACTCGCTTTACGCGGCGATCGCCCCGTTCGGCACGTTGGGCTTCGGCCACTCGCCGGCGGACGGCCAGGCGCCGTCCTTCGTCGAGAGTTTGTTCGCTGACTACGCGGACCAAGTAGTTTCCATAAGCTACGACAAGTAGGCCTTCCGTTCACTTGCCCTCCATTCTCATACTCTTCTTCAGCATTCCGACAGCCGTCGACCAGTCGGGGGAAGTCGGCCTGTTGCTTCGCTTCGGCGACCGCCAAGCCGCCCGCTGCTCTGCTGAGTGGCTCGAGTTGGCCGAAGCGAGGTTCAAAATCGACCTCGGCGACTGGGGATTCGAGATCGACGAGTGAGCGACTGACGGGATGTCCACCATGCATCCCTCTTCGCCTGCAGATTCTCCATGGGCAAATACACGTGGGCGTTGGGCGGCCAGGCGTCCGTCCTGCTCACATCGAACGTCCTCACGCTCCCGTCGGCCGTCTTCTCGCGCGTGGTCCGCGTGCTGGGCGGGCACGAGGCCGAAGGAGAGGGCGAGAAGACGACCGTCTCCTGCGATTCGGCCGAAGATCTCGTCTTCGCAATCGCCGGCCGGGACTTCCGCCTCTCGCCCGTCGATTACGTGGACCGAACGGCCCAATCGGCGGACAACCAGTGCGAATTCAAGGCCGAGGCGATCGTCTGCACCGAGTGCTTCCTGCTGCCCGTAGGCATCCTGCGAGATCGCTGCTTCCTCTTCGATTATTCCTGGGCGGGCGTGGCGATTGCTGATCGTTTGGATTGAGTGTGGCGTCTCTCGATTAAAGGACATAACGAACACTTTGAAACAAACAAAATGTGTCGACCTGGCCGCGAACATCGACCACCTTGGCTGCAAGCGGCCCGACGGTCGTTTAGGACACTCGGCTAATCGCATTCGAATGTTTTCACTTGACCTACGGGGCGAAGTGCGCACTCGCTTCAATTCGATTGCTCTTGGTCGCAACACACGCGGCCATTCGATTAGTGATGGCAGAAAGCGGCTTGTTTGTTTCGTTCCAACGTTTTGGGTTCAAATGGAAAGAAGTCCGCAATCGTCTGAAGTTTGCGGGTGTTCCCGGTTGGAAGTTCGCCTTCTGCGTTGCTGCGAGTGGAACACTCGAAGATTTCGGAGAATCCTTTGGCGTAACAAAGGGCACGAATGCCGTCGTTCCAATCGTCGACCTCTTGCGGTTTCTGGAAGCGGGCAGGCGGGCGGCCAATTGAATTCGAGGCGGTCACGTTCGCCCAATAACCCCCGATTTATGGCCGCCCGTTGCTGGAGTGCCGAAGGGAGTTTGTTGTGGACGAACGGTCGCCTTCGGCCGCACCAAAACTTCCGCTCCAATTTTCGTTTCGTGTACAATCGGAAGCTTCGATTTGCGTGCAAAAGAAACTTCGTTGCGGGTTGCTAAGCGAACGTCGTTCGTCTTCCCTTTGGAGTGTGTGAACGGGCTATTTCAGGCCTTCTTGCTGCATTCCTTCTCCTTCTTCTCCGCAATGACCGCCGTTGCGAGCGGCTGGACGGCCGTCTACCACTTCCTCGTCCATTTCAACTACGTGGTCGTTTGCTGGAGCGGCCTCTCGTGCTGGTACTTCATCGGACGTCTCCGCAAGACCCACTTGGTGCACGAACACCTGAAGATCATTCTGGTGAGTGCCTTAAAGTGGATGGCGAGTTTTTTCTTCCACACGCTGACACCGGGCGCTAAAAGTGCAAACGAGTGGCGAGTTCCGCGAACACCCCACTTCCTCGTTCCTTCCGCCACGTGCTTTCCGGCAACGAGAGTCGCTTTTTACCGAATTTCCTCGAACTGTTTGGGTTGGACTCGAGGCGTAAACATCGCAATAAAGTACCAGAAAACAAGACCATAAACGTTATTTCGAGTACCGAGAATGCTCTTTGATCAACGCCCACCCACTCACTCCTCTGTTTTCAGTATCTTTACTCGTCGATGACCTTCGTTGTGGGTTCCTCCCGCTCGATCTTGGAGCTTCTGGACGCGAACCACCTGGAGAACCGAGTGGTGTGCTCGTCTTTGAGCTTTGTGAATGCGTTCGCCACGGGCTTCCTCCAGCTGACGCTTTTGGCCATCTTTTGCGAGCGAATCCTCGCAACTTTCCGAGCTTCCGACTACGAGTCGCAACGAATGCACTGGTGCGCTCGATTGGCATTGAGCATCATGTTCGGGCACGCGACGATCTTCGCAACGGCCGTCGTCGTTTACGATTGGAGCGTGTCGACAAGCGAGTATCCGGTGTGGACGGGCACTTGTGTTGCGTTGGCGCGAAGGCCGTGGGCGCTGATCGCCGGCTGGGTGGTTTACGGGGGTGAGCGGACAGAAGACGACCATCATTTGAGTGTTCTTTCGTGTTTCCAGTTGCGACGATGCCAACGCTACCGCCGGCCGCCTACCTCGCGCTCTACAACCGCCGGCTGTTGGCCAAACGGGGCGAGGGCAGCCTTTCGATGCGCTACCAGCTGACCGAGAACTCGCGGATGCTCTCCGCTATCGTTTCCTCCTATTTCGTCGCCAATTTCACGTTCGGTGGGATGGGGCTGGCCGGCGTCTGCTATTTGTTTTGGGCCGTCTGCTCCGAGTGGCCGATCGACGTCACGTGTTTGATTGCGATCAAGGTGAGTTCGTTCTGCTGTATTTGTTCATTCATCTCGTGCAGATCACGAACATTGCAATCGATATTGGATGCACCTTCCATTATTTGCTTCTAATGGCCACCCACCCGGCGCTCGGCGCCCACCTCCGCCGCTTCCTCCGCGGCCTCAACGTCCTCCGGAAACCCTCGGTCGCGCCCGTTCACCCCTACGAGGCGTCCACGTGCAAGATGAACGACACGGAGGTCTACTTCCGCGAGTTGCACACCTCGTGGAACAAGTGAACTGATTAGTTGGTGGGAATAAACGAGTGCATGGATCAGCGGATTGTTCTGTCGGCAACACGTGCAATTTAATTCCTTCTTCCATCTCGAAGTAAACGATTAGTTGGAAGGCGTATGGCGGTTCTTGTAGAACTGGTCGTCGGGATTGCTGAGGACGGGGATGCGAACGAGCACCGTCGCGCCCGCCCACTGTCCGTCCTTTTCTGTCTTGTAGGTGGTCAGCGAAGGAGGAACGTGGTAGTGCTTCTGCAAATGGACCGATGACGTTTGTACTGGGGAGCGAGCAATTTCTACACGCCCCGCACTTGCCTCCGAGACGTAGTCGTAGAGCTGGTAGGAGTTCTAAAGCACGAGTGCATTGCAACAAACAAACAGCTCATCTGCCTGTGCTTACTGCTTTGTTGCTCCTGTCGAGGTAGACGGTCACATTGTTGCGGTGGTAGACGGCCTCCCACTCCTCGACAAAGAACTCGAATTCCACCTGGTTGTCTCCGTTAGGCACGCAGTTCATGTCGGTACTCTGCACCGATTGTTTGTTTGAACAATACGAAGAAGGCAGACCTTGAAGCAGACGTCTTTAATCACGCCGTACGCACGGTGCTCCAACGACAAGTGCGCCTCGTCTAACGTGGTCACCGGCGGGGTTTCGCGCTTGTTTCCGATGGCCTCGACGTCGATGGCGGCCAGGCCGTTGTTGCAAACGAGCCACTTGTCCACAATGAATGCGTGTTCCGTGCACTCGAAAGGAATCTGGTATTGGGCCGCCATTCTGCAACAGTCGGCAGTGAGGGGTAGAAGCGAGTGAATGGGCGTACTGTCGGGCCAGATCGTAGACGACGGCGTCTCTCGTGCCCTTTAGCCCGACCAGCGACGTTTCGTTGATGAACGGGTAGTGCTTCATCTCGTGGATAAACTGAACGGCGGCAGAACTCAATCCATCCTTCTTTCCACCCACCTCCTCGCCATCAATCTGCATTTTGATCGATTCGTTGAGCGGCACGCCGTAGTTGGCTGTAAGAGAGCGGTGACTGGTGAGCCTTGAGAGAACTCACTAGACACCCAGTAGTAGCGCGGCAATCCGATTTGACCCTTGATCGACACGAGCTCGTAGTACTAAACAAAAATAATTGAGGAGATGACGTGCACTTACCTGCCGGAAGTCGTTCTCCTTTAAGGCAATCGGTTCAATCTTTCGGCTCGTTGCAGGCACGACTCCAACTGAAAACACGCCGCTTTTAATCGATCAGCCTGATCGCTGAACTCACCAAACAAACCCACAACACAAAAAGCGAGAAGCTGGACAACCGCCGTCATTTCGACTCCAAGAAAGTCTTCTGGTCGAAAGAATTGCGCGTTTGCGACATTCTCGAGTGTTCAACCTTCTCCGAACCAATCGAATGCAGATTTAATGGGATCGAATGGGGACCATCGCGTTTATTCCAAACGACTTCAACGAGCACATACGAGACTCTTTCGTGTTAACGAAAACCTCGATGGTGTGGTTAAACAACGAAACGATCCGAACCGCTGGATTTATCGACGAAAGAACAGATGCAAGGCTTGAGGGCCTCCCGCGCAATTACGAAATCTACACAAAATCATTCAAACGCATCCGTTTCTGACAACAACGAATGCTCGCTGCAGAACATCCGCTTTCGACCGGTTCCCACAACCGTTTCGTAATAATCCTTTGTTGTCGACGGATGTCCGTAGAGCGTCCGGTTGGTGTTCGAGCAAAAAGCGGACGAAGAAAGCGGTCCACTGTACGATCGGTCGCTCCTTTCGCCGAAAAGCGGCGTCTGCCGGCTTATCATCTCGTTTGTTTGCCCAAGACTCGTCTTCTTTTGCTTCAAGCGATCGCTGATTATGAGAACTCTTGTACTTCAGGTGGCGGAGTTTGAAGCATCAGCCCCAAGAATCGTAAGAAAAGCGGATGCTGTACCGCAGTCTTGATGTTCGCGGACAGAGAAATGGGCGTTCCCATCGCTTCTAACCAACCTTCTGGACGCTTCCCCCGTTTTGTGCGAGCAGACCGGCGATCATGATCGAAAATCAACCATTGATCCGCCCATCGGTCGAACGTCCGCTTTTCGATAAGCCGCGTTGGATACACGGCGAGCTTCCCGTATAAAAGCCGGCCGTTCCGCTTCTTCCTCACCTCTCCTCTTCTCATTCTATCAAGCGAATACCCCACTTTCGAACATGAGGACGACTACTGTGGTCGTTCTTCTACTCTCTAGCGTTCTTCTTGGCTCCGGCGTTCCTCTGTTCCCAAAAGGGTTCACTATCTCGGGTGTCATTCAGAAGCGAAATGCCGCCCAACTTGCCGAGTACCACCGCCAGCAACAAGCCTCCCCTTTCCTCTCCTCCAAAAACTTTTTGCTTAACTATCCCGGTCAGTTTTCTTTCTTGCTTTTAACATTAATGAACTGTTTGTAGATGAAACTCTGCGGGCGACAGTCGAAATACTCGACGCGTCAGGTTCGCCTTTGATTATACGATATTGCTTTACGCTTCCAGTGGTTGTTTGCAGAAAACGTGGTAAAAAAGAATGTAAGCCTTGAAACAGCTACAAACTGGCTGTACTTCTTCAACACTTCCATGGTCAATCAAACTGGGTTGGTTTTGAAATGAAATTTTTGATTTATGTTGCCGTTTAGCTTGACGCCCTTAAATCAGACGTTCAACGGCAAGTACGAAAACTACGACGTGAGCGGCTATCGATACTCGGCCCAGATCGATGTGAGTTGCATAAAGCAGGCATGAGTTGACAATAATTTTTTGATTACAGTACGAACCCGTGGTTGGCCGTGAAATGACATTGACTCAAACCTTCGCAATCGTCGGCGCCTTTCTCGATGTTACCAACAAGAGCATAGTCGATTTCGACGGGGTACTTGGTCTGGGATGGGGCGCACAGGACACATCCAACTGCGAACCCTCCACTGATGACTACGTCTCGCCCATTCGCAACATTATGAAACAACAAACTGAGGCCAAACATTTCTACGTTTTGCATGTGAACAGCGCGGACCGCGCCAGCGACGATCATACATTCAACATTACATTTGGGTTTGCCGACTACCGTTGCGGCACTAACTACGGCTACACGCCTGTGGTGTACGCTGCGGCCGGAGACAACGGATTCCTTAGCCTTTCGATGGATGGATTTTCGTATGGCGACGAAGGAATTGCGCCCGGCGGCGATCAAGCGACGGTGGATGCTGGAGCGCCCGTGATTGCGACCACTCTTCCCGCGTTTAACGCTCTTCTGGCAAAGATCCCGTGGAGTTTCAACCATCACTTGAAAATCTACACGACCGATTGCTCAAATGCGGCCACACTCAGTGATCTGGTGTTCGAAGTCGGTACCAAAGCCTACCATGTGCCCGCAACGAACTACGTGGTTGATGTTTGTCTTAAAGTCATTCTTTTAGTTCTTTACTTACTGCGGTTGTAGATTGGAATTGGTGATGGAACTTGCGCCCTGTTGATCGAGCAAACACCCGACGAATTCATCTACTCGCAATGGATTTTGGGCCAACCAGTACGTTTAAGAAAATTTCACGTTTTGCAATATTTATTTTAGTTTCTGTGGTCTTATTGCGTGTGGTTTGACGTTGGCAAGGAGAAAATCGCTTTTGCGGATAAAACAGATGTCTGAGGCTCAAGAAATTGAAACGTTCTGTATACTCTGCTTACTCCCTGTTGTGCCCGCTTTACTCAGTTCTGATCAATAAACTCATGGCAAAGATTCACAGTTAGCATTCTGTAGAAGTAGAGAGTTCACCGCTGAAGCAAAACAAAGATAGTTTACTCGTCGATGAAAGACCCCTAACAAGCCTCTCCCTAACTTGTTGCCGTTCTCGACTTGAGTTGACAGCAAAGTGTCAAAAGCCTCGCCTTCTCACTGAAATTCCACTCGCGTTCCCTTCTTGCGAGAACTCACAAACAAACCCAGTACACGATTGAACTCTTCGTTATCGCTCGGCTTCGGTCTCAAGGCGGACGACGGCAAAACGGGGAAACGATTTCTCGTCTGGTTCATCACCTCTTGTCGATTCCTTGCTTGCTTGAGGCAAAGAACGAGTGTAGTCGGTGCTATCGAATGACTCACCCGCCAGGTCGCTCCTCACGCCGATTGATCGAGTTCTTGAAGTTTATGTTGAGATTTGACCCAGCAGTTCGGCGAGCTCAATAATCGTTTTCGATCATAACAAACCGTTCCTTACGGTAATCAAAACATCCGCTTCAAGTTCGAAACAACAGATTATCCAACGACCAAACTGCAGTAAACACCCTGCAGCGTCCAGCCATCCGCTTTCCGCGAAAACAAGCCGAGACTAGCGGGCGAGCGAGTGATAAGACCAGCGAGCATCGAAGTTTGGACGATTAGTCGCCAGCGTTGCAAAGGAAAGCGGATGCTGGAGCGCATTCTCCGTGCGGCGACCGCGAGCGGGCGTTCCGGTGGTTATTGATCGCCGTTCGGGACAACTCGCTTGTTTATTCGAGCGGATTGGCGATTGCCGTCGAGAGGCCGCTGGTGATCAAACATCCGCGCTGATAAACGTCCGTGGACCTGCCGGAAAGTGTTAGATAAAAGGCGGTCTTCAGCTTTGAGATGAGCAGCCCTCTACTCATCTCGGTTCCCATCGCCTCACTCGACTCTTCCAAACATGAAGACGGCGACCGTAGTCGTCCTCCTTTTCTCTTGCGTCGTCCTCTCCGAAGAGTTCAGCATTTCGGGCGTCATCCTGAAGAGAAACGCCGCCCAGCTCGCCGAGTACCGGCGACAACAACGAGCATCCCACTTGTTCTCGAGAGATTATCTGCGTGGGAAATTAGGTGAGTTGTTGCTTTTACGACTTCCTTTAATCCACGGCTTGTAGATGAAACGCTGATCGCCAATATCGGACTCTACGACCCGCAGACAAGTCGGTTTTGCTCCTCATACACCGTCTTCTAACGATTGTTTGCAGGAAGCATCGTGCAGAAGAAAGTGAGCGTCGAGACGGCGACCGAGTGGCTCTACCTCTTCGACGCTTCGATGGTCAACCAGACGCAGTGAGTCCTTCGTGCACAAATAAAGCCTCTAGCTTCACTTTGTTCGTTTAGAGCAACGTTCATCAACCAAACGTTCACCGGAAAGTACGAGAATTACGACGTCAGCGGCCAGCTCTACTGGGCACAAATGGCGGTAAGTCCGAGGAGTAGAAAATGCAGTAGATTGCCGTGAATTTCAGTACCGAGATTTGAGCACACTCTCGACTGTTGTGAATCAAACCTTTGCCATCGTGGGCACGTATTACAACCCGGACAACACGCCCGAATTCCCCTTCGACGGGGTACTCGGCCTCGGATGGCGGACGGACGCGTCGGATTGCGATCCCACCCTCCAAGTGATCCCGCCCGTGCGCAACATTTTGAGCACCACGCAGGGCCAAAAGCCCTACTACGTGCTGCACGTGAACGCGACGAGTCCGAGCACCGAGAACCACGCGTTCACCATTTCGTTCGGGCAGGACATCGCCGAGTGCGACAACACGTTCGGCTACACGCCGCTCGTCTACGCGCCGGCGGCCGACAACGGATTCCTCACGTTCTCGCTGGATGGCTTCGCGTACGGCGACCAGCAGCTCACGCCCGGCGGCGATTCGGCCGTCCTCGATGCCGGCAGTCCACTCATCACCGCCACGTACCCCGCCCTCTCGCAAATCTTCAATCTGATCCCGCACGCCTACAACTACACGCTCGGCATCTACACGACCTCCTGCGATGTGACCGCTTTGCAGAATTTGATCTTCAGCATTGGGTCCTACCAGTACTGCGTGGGCCCTGCGAACTACGTGGCTGATGTGAGTGACTGCTCTGCCCGTCAGCAGGTGCAATCCAAATCGTTGCAGATTGGAATCGGTGATGGATCGTGCGCGTTGATGATCGACCTCACGCCCGTCGACTTCCCGTTCTCGCACTGGGTCATCGGACAGCCATTTAAGTTCTTTACATTACGAAACGTTTGCAAAAACCATGTCAGACCTCTTTCGTACCAAAATTTTGCGGATTTTGCACAAAATCGTCACGATTTGTAGCAGATGTCGGAAGGCGTAACGCTTTTCCGCAGCTGCACGAAATCGTGACGATTTTTTGCAGCGAAATCCGTTCAAAATCTGTGCACTCACCAAATCAACAATCTCGTGCACGGTTGCAGAAAACCTTACGGACGTTTGTAATGTAAACGTTTTAGTTCTTGAGGGCCACTGCGTTTATTATGACCTGGCAGCGAACAAGATTGGATTTACGAACAAGCACACGCATAACATCAAACCTCTGTGATCATCCATTGTTCAGTTCTTTCACATGTACATGCTTTAAGTTTGTGGACGAATAAATTCGTTGTTTGAGGGTTTCGTTGTGCAATAACTCCTGTCTTGACTCTAAAAAAGGAAGATGCCTGTTTGTTCCCGATTACACGCGAACAGTCAGCGATTAACAAGTTAAGCATCTGTCTTTTGTTTTGTAATGTAAAGACTGTTGATCAAACACCGACGTTAAAAGCCGACGCAGCTCGACCATCCGCTTTCCGCGAAAACAAATCGCGGCCATCCGGTCGGGCGATAAGGCGAGTTCAAATGACCACCCGCTGCTTATGGACAGAATTCCTGCTATAACGGTTAGGAGACGGTTGTAGACGTTATTCGATCTTTTCCATTAACTTCGTGCAACAGCCACGTTGTTTGCTTCCGGTTCAATCGACTAACGCCAACAAAAAATGAACGCATCTCACGCGAATGGCCGGTTTCTGGAACGACTCAAAAACAGGCGAATTTCTTAAGTTTTCCCGCATCTGCTGAACAAAAGATCGCCTTTCATGAACGAGTGATAAGAACGTGCTGCAAAATCGAGCGAGATAGTGACTCGTAGATTGCAGCAGCGGCGTGCTTGCGAAATCCGAGAGCAACACAACACAGCGCCCTCTTTTGTCATCCTCCTGATCAAATGGCGTGGAATGACGGCTTTCCATCGTCTCGCACCCCGGATTTCCGCTCATTCATCAATCGAATGCAAACGAAAAGAGCGGAGATCACGAGAAGAAAAGAAGGGGAGTCGTGGGCGCGCGTGTTTGCGAAGTGGGCGGCTGGTCGTCGCGAATCCGTTTTCCATTCAATTAGCGAGCGATAAGACGGAAGAAGCAGCGGGATTCGTGCAGCGGTTGGGGCGAAAACGGAGCCTCCTGCCCGCTTATCGCCTCTCCTTTTGCTCGTTTCGTGGGCAGACGGGCGAAACCGAAGGAACACGCGCCATTGCGGACGGAAGCCCGAACGCGGAGAAGTCACCCACCGAACCAAATCGTCTGTTCGTTGCCGCTCCTTAAAACCGAAGGATGAACCGCCGGGGATCAGTTCCGATCGTTCGCCTCTTCTTCCCAACGATGGGGCCTTCCGTTCTGGGCGTTCTCGTCCTTTTCCTTGCCGCCCTGACCCCAAATGCTCACGTGTGGAAGGGCCAAATGCACCGGCGGAGTGCCCAGGAGCTGCGCGAGTTCCACCGCGCCCAGAAGGAGCTGCACGTGAAGCAGCACAAGCATTACATGTACAACTACCCTTGTGAGTCGCTTCTTTTCCACTTTTCGCATTCGTTTGTTGCAGCCGAGATCGTGGCCGTAAAGATCCCGATTGGTCCGCCGCACGTGAGTCACGCACTCATCTTCCTTCTTCTTGATTGCTCTCGTTCAGCAAAGGCCGACGGTCACGATCCCGCTGGCCCTCCAGCTCTCCACCGCCGGCATGTGGCTGATTTCCTCGTCGTACACTGGGCTGGGCTGCAAGTCGGGCGGCTACACGCCGGGGAGCAAGGCCATCAATCTGAGCACCACCTGGAGCTCGAGCGCCTTCAACTACAACGTGAGCGGAGAAATATGGAATGATCAGGTGTCCGTGAGTGCCTTCCAGCAGTCTGCAGTCGATTGAACGGATTGGTTTCAGTTCGAACCGATCACCCAGTGCGTTCGACGAACACCCTTCCTTCTCATCAATCAATTTAATCGTTTAGACTTCGAGACTTCGCCAATCAAACGTACGCGGTCGTGAACAACGCCGTGGATTACGACGGGAACACGGAGCCCATCCTGCCCATTTGCGGGGCGATCGGGGTCGGCTTCAATCCCGACAAGTCCCAAAAGAGGTGCCACTTGCATTCGAGTGACCACAATCACCCTTCCTTCTTTTCAGTGCAATCAGCCAACCGGCCGACTTCATCTTCAAGGACCTCACGGACGAGTCCCAGTTCTTCGTCGTCGACTTGCAATGGTTCGTCGGGAACACAAAGCAGCGATCTCATTGAATTTTCAGCGACACGCAGAACTATACGGATGGCAATTGTGACATTGACATCTCGTTCGGCTCCTACCTAGACACTTGCGACGATCAGGTGGGCCACTCTTAAAAGGATGGATAGATTTTGATGCTTACAGTTCGGCTACACGCCGCTCAGCTTCTTCTCGACCGGCGACGGCGGCTTCCTCACGTTCCCGCTGGACGGCTTCACGTTCGGAAAGATCAAGGCGCCGGCAGGTGAGCGGCAGTCGACGGTCATCTCACTTCTCTCCTTCGATTGCAGGTGATTCGGCTGTTGCCGACGTCGGAGTGCCGCTCATTTACGTCAAGTACAACGTCTGTACGTGCTTCTCTGCATTCTTCCACTTCTCAAGCATCTCTGCTTTTAGTCAAGGACATGCACAAAAACCTGAATCCGGATTACAACTGGGATTATGGTTGGTAGATGAGAGATCAACGCTTCTGACTGCTTGCTTCTAGGCGTCTACACAGTCGACTGCAGCAAGGCGGGCAAACTGGACCCCTGGGTCTTCACAGTTCTGGGAATCGAATATTCGATCTCCTCCTCGAACTACGTGGTCGACATGGGCATCGACGACGGCTCGTGTGCGGTCCTTTTCGACCACTTCGAGGGCTTCACGCGGACCGAGTGGCTGATCGGAAATCCGTGAGTCTTTGCGAGAATCTCCCTTTAGTAGGTTCTTCCAATCGAAGGTTCTTCTGGGGCACTTGCGTGACGTACGACTACTCGCAAAATCGCATCGGCTTCGCGAACAAGAAGACGCAAGACCCCTGATCGGCAGGCAGCCGCCCCTCGTGTACATCGTGCTTCCAATAAACTCATTAGTTCTCTTCTTTCCTCTAATTAGCGGAATTAATTAGCGGCGGGCTGATAAGAAGACGTGGAGGTTATGACGGCGAAGCGGGCGCCCTCCTACGTGCTCGGAACAACCGAACGATCAAATTCTTTCGTTGCAGCAAGCAAAAGCAAACAACTACCCCCGAATTTCTTTCTGCTGACAAAAATTACTCGCTTTCCCCGTCGATGTCCGAATTCGTTGCGATTCGAGTCGTTTATTAGCCATCGACCAGTGGCAGGGAAACGAGGAAGAGGGAGACCAGAGACTACGTGCGGATTGCAGGGGAGAGAACGCGGGTACATCGACGAAAGAGAGCGGGCATAAGGGGGAAGAGACGAGCGAGGAGATCCGAGAGCTCAGAGGCTGTAGCGGAAGTCGCCGCGGATGCGACGGGCGAGCTGCATGTCGCGCGGCATGATGGTGACGCGGCGGGCGTGGTTGGCGCAGAGGTTGACGTCCTCGAAGAGGCCGACGAGGTGCGCCTCGGCCGCCTCCTGGAGCGCGAGCAGGGCGGAGGCCTGGAAGCGGACGTCCGGCTTCAAGCGCTGCAACGGGCGGCGGATGAAAGAAACGAGGAGGAGGACTTGCCTGGGCGATCTCCCGCACGAGGCGCTGGAAGGGCGCGTGGCGGATGAGCAGTTGGGTCGACTTCTGCAACGAATCGAGTGGATTGCAGCAGAGGGGCGGAAGGAGGGGGACGAACCTGATAGCGGCGGATCTCGCGCAACGCGACGGTGCCCGGGCGGTAGCGGAAGGGCTTGCGGCCCTCGCGGGCGGGCTGCCGCGGCCGCTTCTTCTGCGTGACGCGCGGCGTCTTCTTTTTGCCCTTGCCGCCGCGGGGCGACTGCTGCCACGACTGCGGCGTCACGTCCCGCTTCTGGCTGACGGGCTTCACGCGGGCCATCGCTCGACAGAACGGAGTGGAGGTGGAAATCTTGAAGGACGAGAGGTTGGCGGGGAAAATGATGACAAAACCCACCCAAAGAGCGGCGAGCAAGCGACTGACGAAATCGGCCGCCCGATCGATCGATCGACGGCGGCGGGCGAGCGGCGACTCCTGTCCATGCACAAAGCGGACACAATAGAAAAGTGGATTGGTTTATTGGGAACTGATTGCGGTTGTCCAAACGACTGCCTCGTGCGTCTCGCCGATATCGTCGGCGGACGCAGAAGCAGAAGCAGTTGGTCGAGTGGAAGTGGGGAAACAGGCGAAGGAACGGGGTTTAAATAGGCGGGCGGAAGGAAGAAGGCGGGCGAACGGCGGGCCACAGGCCGCCGTTCCGGCCGCACGTCAGCAAGCAGGAAGAACGGTGGTTTTTATCCGCTCGATCGCGGACAACTCCCGCCCGGCCGCCCGCAGTTCGCCGAGAACGCGGCGGCGGCGATTCGAACGGGGATTTCTGTCCGCTCCGCTCGGCCGACTGCTCGATCTTTTTGTTTATTCCCACTCGACTAGGCGTCTTGACTCTTCAGCTTCTGGTTGTCCTCCTTCGAAGCAGGAACGGCGGGGGCCTCGGGGTTCTTCGGCACGTCCACCGGCTTTTGAACGCCTGGCGGCTGCTGCCCGTTCGGTTGTCCGTTCCCTGGGGGCGGCTGGTCGCCTTCCGGCAGCTGAACAAATCGGGGATGAGAGGACGATGTCGGGGAACGAACCGCTGCTCCAGGCGCCCCATCGCCGTTGGCTTCCGGTCGCTCGCCGTCGTCCGGCGGTGGGCGCGCGCTTTTGCTGTGCGAGCGCGTCGGCGGGGCGGCTTCTCGGCGGCCCTCCCGCACGACGAACACGACGGAGGCGATCGGCAGGACCGCGAACACACTTCTGCAACGAACAAAAGCGATCATCCTGCAGATGGCGGCCACTCACATCGCCCACAGACTCGCGGCCACGACGTCCACCGACGCCCACGAGGCGGCTTCCTGAACGCCGGCCTCCTTCGGCCGCTGCCAGCAGAAGGAATGAGCGAGTGGACAAAGAAACCGATCGAACTCACAAACTGCAGTGTGAGGCCGGCGGGCGGCCGATCGGCCTCGAGGCGGACGGCGAGCGTCCACTCGTCGCCCTGCCGGAGGAAGGCGACCGAACACTCGTGTTTCCGGCCGTTGATCGTGACGCCCGTCGGGCCGATCGTCCCGTCCAGCTGAAGGCCGTCGTACCGCTCGGGTGACTGGGCGTGGGGCTCGCCGATCTCGATGTGGGACAGCCGGCCGTCCGTCTGTGAGCGGAAGCCCACTTGGAGCGAACAGCCGCCCACGTCCAGCTTGAAGCTGAACGAAAGGGGTGTCGAGAAGGCGGACAAGGAACGAACGGAGTGGCGGCCGAGTACTCGCCGATCCCCAGCGAGAACGCGACCGACTGCTCGCCGCTCGACAGCGTCGTCTCGCCCGCCGGACAGGACGAGAGAAAGCGGCTGCCGGACGAGTTGGAGAAGAAGAAAGAAATGGGGAGAACTCACGTCGTCCCTCCGTCCTTCACGAAACACTCCGACGACCGGACACTCGCCGCGTGCTGCACGAGGAGAAAGACGATCGCCATTGCTGACGGGACCGTCATTTCGAGAGAAGTGACCAGACAGGCGTGAATGCAAAAAGAAATGAACGCACCCTCTTCATCCGCAGTTAACGGTTTATTGTCAACGAGAAACAATGCAAAAGTGAGGATCACGTGAAGTTTTGCGGCCGCAAGTCCAGTCGGTGGCAGTACTGATTGCATTGGTGAGTGCTGAAGAATTCCTTCATGCCCTCGAGGCCGCAGTTGGTCGAGCCGAAGCGCAGGTAGTCCTTCGTGTGGATGGCGGGATCCGTCAGCAGGATGGTCGCCTTCCGGTCGGGGCTCTTGTCGGCCGGCTGGACGACGCCCTGCAGGTCGACGACCATCAGTTGGCCTTTCGTCACCTGAAGAAGCACTCGTGAACACCAGAAAGGAAAGGAGAACTCACGTGATGCGTCCAGTGAGTGAAGGCGGTCAGCAATTCGAGTTGTTTCGGTTGCACGCCAAACGCCTTCGCTCGGTTGGCGCACATCTCGAAGTCGGTGTTGTTGGTGAAGCGGACGAACGGCTGGTCGGCGGGGAAGCGGGGCTCGCACGAGAAGTAGCGCGGCGTGCGGCCGTTGGGCGGCAGGAAGAAGACGGTCTTCGTGCGGATCACGCGGATGATCGCCGGGATCTTCGACATCTGCAGCTTCTCCTCGATCGCCTTCATGAACTCGAGGGCCAAGAAGACGGCCGTGTCCTGCAGCAGGGTGGCCGCTTCGTAGCGCTCCTTCGGGTTGGCGTCCACAAAGCGGTACT
This sequence comes from Aphelenchoides fujianensis, assembly GCA_024699865.1. Taxonomy (NCBI): domain Eukaryota; kingdom Metazoa; phylum Nematoda; class Chromadorea; order Rhabditida; family Aphelenchoididae; genus Aphelenchoides; species Aphelenchoides fujianensis. The sequence goes on along the minus strand of JAMPIO010000194.1, from coordinate 158,347 downwards.
GCTTGAGCACAACGTCCGCTTGCTTGTCCAGATCGCGCGCAAAGTAGACCACTCGCTCCGCTCCCTGAACACCCACGAGTTCAATCGGAAAGCAAACGAAAGAGACGAACCGAAGCGAAGGGATGCGGGGCGATCCGAAATCGCATGTCCTTCTCCTTCGCCGCTTTCTCCCGCTTCTTGTCGTCCACAATCGACTGAAAGCAGCGAGTAGAAGGTGGACGTGCAGGAGGAACTCGCCTTGATGCTCGGCGGCAACTGGAACTTCTCCACTTTGCCCACGAACTCCGCGCACTCCGTCCAGTTGGGCGCCTCCTCGACGAGCGTGAACTGCAGCTCGGACATCCGCGAGCTCATCGAGCCCACCGAACTGCAGCGCGAACTCAAACTCAACGATTCGCGCACCGCGGTGATCACCGAGTCGAGGATGCGCGAGACGTTGGCCACCGGAAACTGCAACGAACGAACAAATGAGAAGAAGGAAGGAAGAGATGATTGCCTGAACGATGGGAAGACGGCGGATAAGCCCGAAACGCTCGATCATCGGGTCCGTTGAATAGTTGATCTTCCCAAAGTAGTAGTCGATTTGGCGGCGGCGCAGTCGGCGGAAGATCCCCATCGGAGTGCGGTGGTGCGGGTCGCCCGCGGGGCACGAGTCGTCCCGCAGCTGATGGAAGTGATTGCCGTGGCAGGGCGCGTCGGCGATGTGGAAGAGGACGCGGATGGTGGCCGCATCTCGCCGCCAATCCAACGACCACGCGCGGTAGAGGCCGCCCATCACGTCCTCCGGCGTGTCGCCGCCGCCCTGCGCCTTCAGCGAACCGACGAACTTGCGGAAGTCGCCGACCGACTCGCTGAAGCCGAACTGCTGGAATTGCGGCTTGTCGCCGTAGTCGCGATACGCGACGAAAGCGAGCCGAACGGTCGGGAGCTTGGCCGGACGATCGCCGGCGCCCTCCTCCGCTCGATCCTTCCGCCGCTTCAGCATGCCGAGGATCCCGTTCACGATTCCGTTGATCGCCTCCTTCACGCCCGAAATGTGCATCTGCATCGACTCGGTTGCGTCCACGCAGAAGCAGAGATTCACGCTCTTGCCCTCCTTCATCTCGGCGAGGGCCTGCAGAAAGAAGCGAGCGAGTAAGAAGGAAAAAGAATGAAAGCGATGACACCTCTTTGACTTCTTTTTGGCGAACATTGCGGACGACCGCGTTCAGCGCGTTCCGTCGGCGTCGCTCGCGGATCGCAACGTAGTCGAGAACCTTGAGCTCGCGGTACTCGAGGATTCTGATCATCGCGCGTCTCGCGAACTTCAGTTGGGGATGCTTCCGGTTGGAGAACTCTGAAAGCAACACGTGAGAAGAAGAATGGAGGGAGCGGACTGACCGTCTTTGTCCTTGATCGCCGGCACTCGCGGCCACTCGACCCGGTGAGCGGCCAACCGCGCGCGCATGGCCACCGCCTCCAGCGAGCGCTCGTCGGCAGCCAGTGCGGGCATTTCGAACTCGGAAGATCAAAGCGAAAAGTCGGAGAGGAGTGGAAAAGAAGCGACTTTCAGGGCCCGCACCTGGGCGTCAGCTCCCGCCTTCCTTTCGGGCGGACGAACGCGCGGGCGGACGGCCGCAAATGAGCGCGCCGATCAGCAATTCGCGGCGTCCCCGCCGCTTCGTTCTGCTTTCCCATCGAATCGACTCGAATGGGAACATCTGCCCGCTTCTTCTTCGTTGTTTTGCGGAAAGCGCCCCGCTTTCTGCCCAAACGGCTCCCGTTTGGCAACGGAATGTGCGGGAAGTCAACAACCAAACGAGAACTCGCATTCATTCGAACAGTCAAGAAACAAAAATTGGACGATCATCCTCTCGCGCGATGGCCGGCCGTCCGCTGGCTTTCGGGCGTCCGCCGGCTTTCGGGCGTCCGCCGTCTGCCGAGCGACTCGAAGAAAGCAGCCCGGATTCGCTCGTTCGTTGCCAACACGAGAGGGCCGAGCAGGAGCGGAGCGAAGTCCTGGACGAACAACCGGACCATCTCGAACTTTCCGCACAAATCGGAGCAGCTCGTGGCCACCGAGTTGATCGTCCCGATCGTCTGCAACAACCACCATCTTCCTCTGATTTGTGGAAGGCCCTCACATCGAAGACGATCCAAACGAAGTGGAGGAGCAGATCGAAGAGGGCGATCGTGATCAATCCTTGAGCGGAGGTCGACTGTGGCCGTCCGCTGTCTTCCTCCTTGTTCCGCCGGGCAGTCCAATCGGTGAGCACAAGGAAGAGGTTTAAGACAATGGCGGTGCCCAAAAAGAGGATCTCCAGTCGAGGGCCGTACAGCAAGGGCGATGGCTGGAAACGAAAGAAGTGTACGAGATTGAAGAAAATTGTAGGAAGCAATCAGACGCCAAAGGGTCAACTGAGTCCTCTTCTTGAAACACACCACACCAATTTTGCTGTAATCTTTGCCCTCGAACTCACCCATCGCTTCATCCACTGCGCGTATTCGTTTAGTTCGGACTGCTCCACGTAGTAGACGGGCAGCGAGGTGTTCCGCTGTCTGTACCGCCCGTCCATCAAGAAGGAGCCGCTCAAAAGGGACAGCGGAAGGAGGAACGCAAAGGCGAGCATGTACGAGAAGCCCTTGTGCCAGCGCTGCAATCGAACGGATGGATGAACGAATAGGAAGAGTTCTCGTACGTGATGGCTTCCAGCAATCCCGAGCAGTGCGGAAAGGCGATTGGCGGCAAGCAGCGCGCAGAAAACGACCGAAGCCGTTCCGCACGTGAAGACCACGTAGCGCGCGAGCGGGACCCAACGACGCGAAGTGTCCGGAAAGGGGTACGGCCCGAACAGAAGAGAGAAGTAGACGGGGAAGGAGCGGAACGTGTGATTGGAGAACCACAGACAAGAGAGCTAAAACCAATCGTCTTCCCGTTCTTCCCGCAAGAAACCCACCACAATCAGCTCGACGAGGAGAAGCCGGTGGAAGGGCAGATGGAAGGTCTTCCGCCTTCTGCCCAACACGAGGGCCACTTGGAGTTGAACGGCGAGCAGTGGGAGGGCGTAGAGCAGGCGAATCAACAACCCGACCGATGGTTCCATTTTTCCACCGAAAGAAACAAACTGCGAGTGGAGGCGACCACCAAGCGGCCGTCCCACCGGGCGGCGGCCGAAGGGTCTCGTTGGCCGCCGACTACAAACCGGCCGGCTTCAATTCGCGAACAGCGCCGACCTCCGCGAATGCCGCCGATTCCAAACCGAGCGGGCAAACGGCGGAAACAAGCGGAAAATGGAGGTCTGCTCGCAGATTTGAGGTCCTCCCATGGATTACGGTGGGCAAAAGAGACTCAGATTCGTGTCGTTTCTCCATGCTTTGCATTCAGAGTGGTGCATTGTGTCCTCATTGTCTCTGCTCCTGGGCGGGGACGAACCCGCATCGTTTGCTCTCCGTTGAAATCGAAGCGCCGATCCACTGGACTACGCAAACCGTCCGAGGGAAGGGCGGAAACCGGCGGGCGGGCGGGCGCGGCGACCGCCAGCTTGCAGGAGGAAGACGGAAAGAGCGTAGAGTTGATTGTGATCAACGGATCGACTGATCACTTTGATTTTCAGTAAACAAATCTTTCGTTCACCCCGTCGCTCGCCCCCGCTTCTGCTTTTGGGACGTGACCCGTCTGTTTGAGCGGTAATTCATTTACGGGGGTCTGTTGAGCGGATTCCGGCGGCATTGAATCGAGTGGGCTGGATATTAATCAAATTACTCGCCCTAGCGCAAAAAATCCTGTCTGTAAGACATGCCGATTTGTTGCTGGAATACAAGCAAGCACTGAAAGCTTCTACTGCTCCGTCCGCCTTGGGCCAGCAACTCGGCTGAAATAAGCGTTGGAGGTCTTTCCGTTACGGCAAAGCCGTTTAGATTCATGTAGAACCTTTTAAACGTTCTTCTCACGCCTGTTTGTAGTTCGAAAGATTGTTGTTGTTCACACGCTCGAGCACGCCGGCCGGCAAGCGGGTGAATAAGCCGGCCGTTCTCGAATGGAATAAGCGCCTTTGTGCGCGTTCGAGGTCGCCCTTCTCGCGGAACTGCCGGTTTTTCTCCCGCCTGCCGTCCGGGAGATCGACCCGCAGTGCCGCCTTCCGCAATCAAAAGGTTTTCGTTTCTTCCGCGAATCCGAGCGGCGAGAAGTCGGCGGGCGGGCGGTCTGGCGGGCGGTCAGGCGCGAACCCAAGCCGCCTTCTCTTCCTTCGATTAACCGCAATCAACCGCTCGGCAGGAGATCGGCGAGCAGCAATCGGGAGTCCGCTTGTCGCGAGGAATCACTCGTCTGTTGCTCGTGGACCGTATGGAATGTCCATTCCCTCTCCCTCATGCTCGTTCCTCGTGACTCTCGTTCGATCATTCCGCACGCGATTCGGCCGCTCGCTCGCTCGTTGTGAATCACGAACGTCCCCTCGCCGTCGCCCGTGCATTCGAAATGCGAAATGAGGAGTCTTCGTAAACAAGAAGAAAAGCGAAGATGGCCGGTCTGCCCATTAGTCCTCCGGTTTGTCCTGTTCCCATGCAAACAAGCGGTTATTCTTTTGTTTCTGCCCTCCGACTGGTCTCGTTTGGGGAAGCGCGGGGAAATTGCTTCCGATTCCCGTCCGACCGCTCGTAAAGCCGAAATGGCCGCCAGGGGCGTGGGTTTACGTTCGTTCACTTCTGTTCGGTACATCCGCCGGTCGATTGCGAGCCGCGCGTTCCGTCCGGTTTGTTCCGCAGGGCGGGGGATGATCCCCTCGTCCGGCGAGTGCTCTCCGAATGGCCACTCCAAACAAAGCAGTTAGTCGATCGATCGATTGATGGAGTGAGTGAGTGGGCGGCGGAAGAACGCGATCATGTCCCTTTGATCACATTCCATCAATCACTCGCCCAATGGAAACTCCGCGCGCGCCCGCCTTGTTGCCGCCCGCCGCTGATTCCCGCACAATTCGAGCGGAAACGAGCGCGACGTTTCGTTCGGTCGCCGCCCTCCGCTCGAAACTCGTTCACAAACGCGCGCTCGTCGCCTCGCGTCGTCCAGCGGAAGGCGGACGAGTCGTCTGCTAATCGGGCGTGTTTTACGTGATCGCTTACCGAGGGCCTCCGTTTGCCTGAAGACGGCGAGGATTCGTTTCGTCCCGTCCGTTTGGCCGCCCTCTCGGTTCGTAAAGCGACCCAAACCGGCGAGCGGGCTTCCGGAAGGCGAAAGTCGAAAAGCCGAGCGGCCGGCCGCCTCGCCGCCTAATTGCTTCCGCTTTTGGCCGCCGAGCAGCCCGCTTTGGGCCGAACAAACCGCTCTGCCCTTTCTGTTTGTTTCTAATCGATCGCAGAACGTGTCTTCTTCGAGCAAACCAGCCCGAACGAGTCAATAAGCCGCCCGCCCGCCCGACCGCCTGCCCGCTCTCGTCGCCCGCCAAATCAAAACCAACTGCGATCCGTGCGGACGGGCCGCTCCGCCACTGCGGCCGCGAATCCCGCCGACCGCATCGCAAACCGAAGCGAGTGGAGCGCCCGCCCGCCCGGCCGAAAGCCCCAAAGGAATCAGCGTGGCGGCCAAACGACGGCCGCTCGGATTTCCGAAAGCAAGCCGCCCGTTTGGCCGCCGATCGCACATCCCGCCGCTATCCCTCGTCCGCTCTCGCTCTTCCCCTTCGTTCGGCCGAATGCTCGCTCCTCGGGCCCGTCATCGTCAGTTGCAACAAACTGGCGGCTTTCGGGTGTGACTTTCCGCCCGCTTCTCCTCCCGAACACCCGGCTGCTTCGATCGTCTTCTTTCCGTTGCGCAGTAGTGTCGCTAACTCGTGTCCTTCTAATCGACTGCGAGCTCTCGCTGGACATAAACAGTTGGACGGGCGGGCGTCGAAGCGTTAAATCCGCAAATTCCCGTCCGACTCGCCCAATTTCCCGCCGCTCCCTCAAATTTCGATGCGCTCGTGGTTCGCTCCAATGATTTCCACGCCAATTGGACTCGCGGGATGAGCCGAAGGGCAGCGGTTTTGTTTCTTGTTGCTGGAGGGCAGTGGGAACACTCTGCTTCTCCTTGTCCTTCTGCTTTGTTCCTTGACCTTGACTCTCGCCCGCTCGAGACCGTCGGGCGTCGAAAGTGACCGTTTGATTGATGGGGCGGGAATTGCCCGCCGGTTTGGATTCGATCGTGTTCGTTTCTTTTGCTCGTGGTTTCGATCTCCGCATTCCTCGCGGCTTTCGACCTCTCGCCCTGCCGGCCGGCCGAATCATCCGCTTCGTTCTCGCTCGCCCGCCCGTTTGTGACCACTCGGATTTTACGAGGCCGCCGACGGATTGGCGGACGTGTGCAGATGGCCGCCGTTTCGTTCGGCCGCCGCGCCGCCCGCTCCGTTTCGTTGCGCTCGTCGATGAGCGGCCGAATGCATTTGTTTATTCGAAGGGGCCGGTTTGTTGATGGAAATCCGCTTTCTTTGCGGTCGGCAGTCGTGTTTCTTTCGCTTCTTGGGGGCTTCTTTGTGGTGGGTCGTGTATTTTAATCAGATGCCTCCTTCCCTCCCTCCCTCCTCCTTTCTTCCCTTTGAGCACTCGATCTTCGCATTGCTTATTCAATAGGCGACGATACGAAGTGCTGCAGGTGACAGGCAGCAGCGAGTAGAACGGCGAAGAAGCGGCAAGACTAATGAAGTGTTTGTGTTTAAAACAATCGGCGCGGCGGATGACACCCGAATGGCCAACTGGCGCCTTCGGCCGCCCGCCCGGCTGCTCGTCGTTCATTTCGTAAGTGCCCGTTCGTCCGCTCGAGGCCGCCCGACCGACCGGCGGGTGATTCAACGGGCGGGCGGCCGGGAGTCCTTCGGTCCAATCGGAAACAATCGGCGCTCATTAGTCATCCGTTGGTCGGGCGCTCTTCGAATTTGGCGCCACTTCCTCCCGCTTTTGGCCGTCTTCCAACGAACTGCACGCTTCTTTCTGCCGGGCGGTTGATCGAAGGCGACCGTCTTGCCGCGAACTGGCGGCCGGTCGCTCGATTCCGTGGGGATTTCGAGAGAACGAGCGGTTTTTTGTGCGCACTGGATTAAATTCCGGAGTTCCGGTAGCTGATAGTCACCGGAACGAAGTGAACTTTGGCGTCTTGCTCGTCCTTTCGCTCGCCCTCACGCGCCGTCCACAAATCATAACTCGAGTGCCGTCTTTTGTCTTCCGTTCGACGGCCGGCCGCCTTCTTTCCGCCGATCCCGCCGGTCGGTTGGCCGTCGGGCGGCCGATTTGCGTCGTTTGTCGTCCGGCCGCTGTCCCTCGGGGCTCCGCGAAGTCGCCGCGCTCGCGCCTCGGCGGTCGGCCGGCGGCACGCTCGCTCGATACGATCTCCCGCCTTTGCCGCTTGCCGGGCGGCTCCTGGAGGATTGCGGCCGAGTGGGACACGACGCCCGTCGATTGCGGCTCGCGGAGTTCGAATCGAATGTAAAGTATCAACGATCGATTTCGATTGACTCGTCCACATCTTCGTGTATCCCGTGGATGAACGGAACGAAGGGGAGCCGGCCGGATTGAAAGAAGAAAAGCGGGAGATTGTAATCGGCCCCCGCTCCCGCCGCCCTCTCGCCCGACCGGAAGGCGGCAGACACAATTGGGGGGCCGCGTTCGGCGTGGCCACTCGCTCTCGCCGCCGCCTCCCGCCGGTTCGGTTTCTCGAGCGGCGACGAGGGGCGGCGAGGGGAAGGCCGCCGAGCGGGTGGCAGAGCGGGAGTGCGGCGGGCTCGAAGGGAGCGAGTGGCGGGCGCCGTCGACTACGCGGCCGCCGCCCGAGTGAGTTCTCTGCGCTTTTTCGTCCTGCGCATTCGGCCTCGCCGCCGCGTTCTGCCGCCCGCCTGCTTCCTCCACCTGCCGCCTGCCCGCTCGCCCGCTCGGAACGCGACGCGATTGACCGCAAAGAGACGACGGCGACGTGGACGAGCCGAAAATGACCAGAAAACACGCGTTGGACGTCGCAAAGTTGTTTCTTTTGGCCGTTTAGAAGCGATTTCTTTTTACTTTTTTGCTCGCAATACTTTTCTTTTCTTTATTGCGTCTACGTTCCGGTTTCTCGCGGCCGTTCGCGTCGGCTTGTTTGCTGTTCGTTTTGTTTGTTCGGTGGAAATAATCACCCACACGTTTCGTCCTTTTTCGTGCTTTTTTTCCTGCTAGACGATTTTATCCGAAGGGCCCGAAATAGAGGCGCTGTCCGCGACGATGTACGCTGGACGTTGTCCGTCCTTTTGTTTTTGGAGAATTCTTTGAAGGGCGCCCATTTCGTCGATGTTTTGCGCCGCTTTTCCACAAACTTTCCTGCTGTTTTCTCCGCATTGTACTCGGGATTCCGACAGCGCCTTTCGCTCGACTTCTGCCCGCATCCACGCGTTTTCCTCGAGCATTCGCGGACGTCACGGTTGGAGAAGCCCGAAATGCACACTCGGCCGGCGGGTTTCTTCCGCCTTTCTTTTTTCGGCCAGTCAGATTCGGCGGGCTTCAACTTCCCGGCGGCCAAAATCCGCCTCGATTTCGGCGCGACTCCCACGGCCCCACAAAACGACTCGTTTTTTTCTTCCGGCCGCCGTTTGGTTCGAGCGTGCGCGCAAGAACGTGCGTGTTTCTCTGCCCGAAATCTCCGCGCTTCCCGCTTGTCTTCTGCGCGCGCGTCTTCGTTGCCGGCGGCTCGATGCGAAAACAATTCGATTTGTTTTCTTCAGCACGCAAATTCGCGACGACGACGGCGAAAAGTCGCTTCGCGCCGCGTTGTTTTCTTTGCGCTCGCTCGTCGCCGCGCTCGCCGTCGGTTTTGCGCGCGGGAGGGCGATGGGCGCGGTTGACGGCGATTCTGTTGCGTGCGAAAAACGAACTTCTTTTGTGCGATGGGCGGCTTCACGCTGCGTGTTTTGCTGACGGTCACTACTCCTCGCCATCCATCAAACGAACAAGCGTGGAGCAGGCGGCTCCCTTGGGGGCGGTCGAGATCAAAGCCGCCGGGCTACGTGGCCGTGCACGCGTCTGATCGATCTTCTTCTTTCGATCTCTTCTTTCGTTCATTCGCGTCGTTCAGCCCGCCCTGATGCAGCGATGGCAACCGACGTCTCGGTGAGGATGCCCGAACAGAACGGTCGCGCCGGGGACGGCGATGAGGGCGAATTCGTGAGTTCCCCTCCGAATTAGCTGATTTACCCACTGCTCTTTTAGGACCCCGAGAACTACGACGAGTACGACGACAACACCTCGTCGCGCATGTTCGAGCGGCAGCGCATTCGGGCGCTGGCCGACGAACGAGAGCTCGTCCAAAAGAAGACGTTCACCAAATGGGTCAAGTGAGCAGCCGATCAGTTCATATTATTTCATCCCAATGCTTGCAGTTCGCACTTGATCCGCGTCAATTGCAAGATCCAGGACCTGTACGCGGACATGCGGGACGGCAAGATGCTCATCAAGCTGCTCCAAGTGCTCTCCGGCGAGCGCCTGCCGAAGCCCACGCGCGGCAAGATGCGCATCCACTGCCTGGAGAACGTGGACAAGGGCCTCCAGTTCCTGCGCGACCAGCACGTCCACTTGGAGAACCTGGGCTCGCACGACATCGTGGACGGGAACGCGCGCCTCACGCTCGGCCTCATCTGGACGATCATCCTCCGCTTCCAGATTCAGGACATCACCTTCGAGGACGTGGACAATCAGGAGACCCGCTCGGCCAAGGAGGCCCTCCTCCTGTGGTGCCAAATGAAGACCGCCGGCTACAAGAACGTGAACGTGCGCAACTTCACGACCAGCTGGCGCGACGGGCTCGCCTTTAACGCCCTCATCCACAAACATCGGCCGGAGCTCATCGAATACGAGCGGCTGCAGAAGTCGAATGCGATCAACAACCTCCGCAACGCGTTCGACACCGCCGAGAACCACCTCGGCCTCATGAAGTTCCTCGACCCGGAGGACGTGAACGTCGAGCAGCCGGACGAGAAGTCGATCATCACTTACGTGAGTGCCCTTTCCGTCCTCCTCTTGTGCATTCCTTCGATGCTTGCAGGTGGTCACCTTCTACCACTACTTCAACAAAATGAAGCAAGAAACCATCCAAGGCAAACGTATCGGCAAAGTCGTCGCCGAACTCATGGAAAACGAAGCCATGATGGACAAATACGAGTCGATCTCGTCGGATCTGCTCGAATGGATCCGCCTGAAGATCCTCGACCTGAACGGGCGGCAGTTCGAAAACTCGCTGGCCGGCGTCCAGCGCCAACTCACCGACTTCAACAACTACCGCACCCAAGAGAAGCCGCCCCGCTTCAACGAGAAGGGCGAGCTCGAAGTTCTGCTCTTCACGCTCCAGTCCCGCATGCGGGCCAACAACCAGCGGGCGTTCGTCCCGCGCGAGGGCAAGACCGTCGCCGAGATCAACAAGGCGTGGGAGCAGCTGGAGAAGGCCGAACACGAGCGCGAGTTGGCCCTCAAGCAGGAGCTCATTCGGTTCGTTCCTTCCGCCAACCCCTCGTCTACCAGCTCGTTTTCAGACAAGAGAAGCTGGAGCAACTGGCCGCCCGCTTCGACCGGAAGGCGCGCATGCGGCAGGATTGGCTTTCGGAGAACCAGCGCCTCGTCGCGCAGGACAACTTCGGCGCCGACCTCGCCTCCGTGGAGGCTGCCCGCAAGAAGCACGAAGCGATCGAGACGGACATCTACGCGTACGAGGAGCGCGTCCAGGCGGTCGTCGCTGTGGCCTCCGAACTCGAAGCGGAGAACTACAACGACTACCCGCGCATCAACGAGTCCCGCGACACGATCATCGGCCTGTGGAACGAACTCGTCGCGCTGCTCAAGAACCGCCGCGCCCGCCTCGAGCAGAACCACGAGCTGCAGAAGATCTTCAGCGAGATGCTCGACATTCTGGACACCTGCCAGGAGATCGAGGGCAAAGTGGGTTCCTCGTTCTTTCGGCCATAGCATTCGCTTGCTTTTAGTTGCGTTCGGAGGACCGCGGCCAGCACCTGATGGACGTGGAGGATCTCCTCAGCAAGCACGCCCTCATCATGTCCGACCTGAACGTGATCAACGACCGCATTCAAGCCGCGAACGCGGCGGCCGATCCGTTCGCTCGGGACCGCGCGAGTGCCGAGGAGTACCGCCCGGCGGAGCCCGAAGCCGTTCGCGAACGCCAGCAGCAGCTTCTGCAACGGTTGGACGAACTCCGCGACCTCGCCGCCCAACGGAACAGGGATCTCGAGGACAACCGCCAATTGTGCCAATTCTGGGCCGACTTGGCCGACCTGGAGAACAACTTCCGCGAGCAGGAGCAGGTGCTCGCCCTCACGAACACCGGCCGCGACGTGCCGTCCGTGAAGCGGCTGATCGCCGAGCACAAGAACGCGGAGAACAACCTCGAGTCGTTGGGCCGCGCGCTGGACGGCCTCGCCGATCAAGGCCGCCAGCTGACCGACGCGCAGATCCCGGGCGCCGAGCGCATCCCCGAGCACATCGACCAAACGCGCGCCTACTTCGAGCGCCTCAACGAGCTGGCGGCCGCCCGCCGGAAGAACCTCGAGGGCGGCCTGGAGTACTTCCTCTTCTTCAACCAGGCCGACGAGGTCGACGGCTACTTGCTGGACACCCTCCGTTCGTTTGATTTCCTGCCATCCTCCTTCCATTCGTGTGTTTGCAGGCGTCGTGTCGAGCGACGACGTCGGCCGCGACGAGGGCTCCGTGCAGGCGTTGATCAAGAAGCACGAGGGCGTGAAGGACGAGCTGGACTCCTTTGAGAAGCACATCGTTCAGCTCCAGTCGCACGTCGAGACGTTGCCCGAGGAGGCGCGCGCTCATCCGGACATCATCCAGCGCTTGAGTCAGACGGAGAAGCGAAAGCAGGAGCTCATCGAACTCAGCAACCTCCGCAAGCAGCGCCTCGTCGACGCCCTCTCGCTCTACAAGCTGCTCTCGGATGCCGATGCCATCGAGGCGTGGATCGACGAGAAGGTTCGCCCGTTTCTACCGTTCACTCATTCACTTCTTTCTGCAGGGCAAACTGCTGGCCACGCTGATCCCCGGCAACGACCTCGAGGAAGTGGAGATCATGAAGCACCGTTTTGGCACCCTCGAGAACGACCTCCAGAACCAGGAGCACAAACTGCGGACGGTGAACGACCTCGCGCAGAAGCTGCTGAAGGTCGATCACCCGAACGCCGACGAGATCCTCCAGCGGCAGAACACGCTCAACGCCCGCTGGGCCCAACTGCGCGACATGGTCGACCAGAAGCGCGCCGAGTTGGACCGCGCCCACCGCCTGGAGACGTTCCGCATCGACTGCCAGGAGACCGTGAGTTCCTTCCGTTCGTTCCATTGGTTCTATTCGACTGTTCGCTCAGGTCACGTGGATCGAGGACAAGACGCGCATCCTCGAGGACTCGGGCGAACTCACGAACGACCTCAGCGGCGTCATGAAACTCCAACGTCGTCTGTCGATGATGGACCGCGACATGGGCGCCATCCAGTCGAAGCTGGACTCGTTGAAGGCCGAGGCGGAACGCATCGAGGTGGAGAAGCCGCAGCAGGCGCAGGTCATCAAGGAGGACATCCGCCGCATCCAACACGTGTGGGACGTGCTGAACCGCAAAGTGCGCGAGCACGAGGCGAAGCTCGACGAAGCCGGCGACCTGCAACGCTTCCTGCGCGACCTCGACCACTTCCAGGCGTGGCTCACCGCCATCCAGCGGCAAGTCGCTTCGGAGGACGAGCCCCAGTCGCTGGCCGACGCCGAGCGCCTGCTCGAGCAGCACGCCGCCATCCACGACGAGATCAACGGCTACGCGGAGGACTACCGCAAGATGCGCGCCATGGGCGATCGCGTCACGCAAGACCAATCGGACGCCCAGTACATGTTCCTTCGCCAACGCCTGGTCGGCCTGCAGGAGGGCTGGGAGGAACTGGGCCGCATGTGGGAGAACCGGCAGCACATGCTCTCGCAGGGCCTCAACCTGCAGATGTTCCTGCGCGACGCCAAGCAAGCGGAAGTAATGCTCTCGCAGCAGGACAACTTCCTCGCCAAGGACGACCAGCCGACCTCGTTGGAGCAGGCCGAGAACCTCCAAAAGGTGCGTGCATTCCCTCTTCTTCTCTATTGTTTATCCCGACTGTATTCAGCGACACCTCGATTTCATCACGACGATGGACGCGAACGACGACAAAATCCGCACGGTCGTCCTGTTCGGGGACAAGCTCTGCGCCGACGGGCACTACGCGGCCGACAAGATCCACAAGAAGGCGCGCAACATCCAGGAGCGCCGCGAAGCGAACCGCGAGAAGGCCAACGCCCAGCTGGAGAAGCTGCGCGAGGCCGTCGGCCTCCATCAGTTCCTCTCCGACTGCGAGGAGTTGCGCGAGTGGATCGAGGAGAAGATGATCCGCGCCCAGGACGAGACCTACCGCGACGCCCGCTCCATCACGCAGAAGTTCACCCGCCACGAGGCCTTCAAGTCCGAGCTCGAAGCCAACAAGCAGCGCCTGCAGGAGCTCCAGCACGCGGCCGAGCGCCTCAGCGAGGAGAAGCCCGAATTCCTCGAGTTCATCGACCCGCAAGTGGAAGAGCTCGCGACCCAATGGGAGCAGCTGGAGCGCACCACCGAGGAGAAGGGCAAACGCCTCTTCGACGCCAACCGCCAGCAGCTGTACATCCAGTCGGTGCAGGACATGCGCGACTGGGCCCAGCAGCTGGAGCAGCAGATCGGCGGCGACTTGGCGCCCTCGGACTTGACGACCGTCAACGAGGCGATCCAACGACAGCAGGAGTTCGAGGAGCAGATGAGCGGCAAGGTGCAGCACCTCGAATCGCTGCAGGGCATGGAGCCCCGCCTCGAGGAGATGTACCCGGACGAGCTGGAGAACATCCGCGCCCACCGCATCGCCGTCACCGAGCAGTTGCAGCGGCTGAAGGCGCCGCTGGACGACCGCCGCCGCCATCTGGAGCGCCGCAAGGCCGCCTTCCAGTTCGTGCGCGACGTCGAAGACGAGAAGCTGTGGGCCGACGAGCGGCTGCCGATCGCCAACGCCCCGCAGTTGGGCGAGAACCTGTTCGACTGCAATCGCCTGCAGAAGAACAACCAGTCGCTGCGCAACGAGATCGACAACCACGAGCCCTGGATCAACCGCATCGCCGCCAACGGCCGCGAGCTCATCGACGAGGGCCACGAGAAGTCCGCCGACTTCCAGCGCCTCATCGACGAGCTCTACGCCAAGTGGAACGAGCTGAAGCAAGCGATCGACGACCGGAAGGCGCGCCTCGCCGAGAGCGAGAAGGCCCACCAGTACCTCTACGACTGCAACGAGGCCGAGGCGTGGATGAGCGAGCAGGAGCTGTACATGATGCAGGACGAGCGTGGCAAGGACGAGTTCTCCACCCAGAACCAAATCAAGAAGCACGAGCGCCTCCAAGCCGACATCAACAACTTTGCGAACACGATCACCGAACTGGACGCGCGCGCCAAGCGTTTCGTCGAGGAGAACTCGCCGCTCAGCGAGCAGATCCAAACGCGCCAGAAGCAGATCGAAAAGCTGTACGCCGGCCTCCAGGATTTGTGCAAAGAACGCCGAAAGCGCCTCGACGAGACGCTCCAGCTCTACGGCCTTCATCGCGAGATCGACGACCTCCTCCAGTGGATCGCCGACAAGGAGGTCGTGGCGGGATCCAACGAGAACGGACAGGACTACGAACACGTGAGTTCCCTTCATCGCTCCTTCTTTTTATTCCCTTCGGCTTTAGACCCAAATGCTGCAAGAGCGCTTCCGGCAGTTCGCCCAGGACACGAACGTGAGTTCTACATGGACATTCCTTCCCTCAATCCTCGTTTGCAGTCGATCGGAACGGAGCGCGTGGCGGCGGCGAACAACGACTGCGACGAGCTGATCGCCGAGCAGCACACGGACGCCCCGACGATCGCCACGTGGAAGGACTCGCTGAACGAGGCCTGGGAGAACCTCATCGAGCTGATCGACACCCGCTCGCAGGCCCTCGAAACGTCCCGCCAGGAGCACAAATTCTACCACGACTGCCGCGATTGTTTGGCGCGCATCATCGAGAAGAAGCACGCGATGCCCGACGAGTTGGGCCGCGACTCGTCGTCCGTTTCGGCCCTCTGCCGCAAGCATCAGAACTTCCTGAAGGTGAGTGGACGAGCAAGGAGTTATTGACTGAATCAATTGGTTGCAGGACGTCCAAGCGATCGGCGCCCAAGTGGAGCAAATCGAGCGCGACGCCAACCACCTTCGCCATCGTTACGCCGGCGACCGCGCGATGGAGATCGTGACGCGCGAGGCCGAAGTGTTGCGCGAGTGGAAGCAGCTGCACGGCCTGTGCGAGGCCCGTCTGGTGCGGCTGACGGACACCTCGGACCTGTTCAAGTTCATGAACATGGTCCGCGACCTGCTGCACTGGATGGACGAAGTGAAGCGCGAGATGACGTCCCACGAGCGGCCGCGCGACGTTTCGGGCGTGGAGCTCCTGATGAACAACCACCAGTCGCTGAAGGCCGAGATCGACACGCGCGAGGAGAACTTCCACGCGTGCATCACGTTGGGCCGCAACCTGCTGGATCGGCGGCACTACGCGTCGTCGGAGATCGAGAAGAAGCTCATCAAACTGACCACCGAACGCGCCGAAATGATGCACCGCTGGGAGGACCGCTGGGAGTACCTCCGACTGATCCTCGAGGTCTACCAGTTCGCGCGCGACGCGGCCGTTGCGGACGCGTGGCTCTCGGCCCAGGACCCGTACCTGCGCTCGCGGAACTACGGCCGCAATCTGGAGGAAGTGATCGGCCTGATCAAGAAGCACGAAGCCTTCGAGAAGTCCGCCCAAGCGCAAGACGAGCGCTTCCTCGCCCTCGAGAAGCTCACGAACTTCGAATTGAAGGAGATGCAGAAACGCGAGCAGTACGCCGAGGAGGACCGAAGACGACGCGCCGGCGGCTCCCCGCCGCACGCCACGCGGCCCGGCCGCTCCGGCGAGACGACGTTCCCCGTTTCGGAGCCCGGCCGTTCGGACGGTGAGTCCTTTCGTTCATTCCTCTGTCGTTTGATCGTTTGGTTGTCGTTTGTGACCCTTGATTTCTTCGTTGTGTGTTGTGATCGTGGCGTCCTTTCAGTGAGCGGCCGCTACTCCCAACACCAACCGTTCGACCTGACGATCAGCTCGCTGGGCAGCGGCGGCAGCGGGACGATGCGGAGCGGAGGTTCGTCGTCTTTCACTCGTTTCTTTCTGTCGATCACCCTTCTTCCCGCCTAATCGGGTCTTTTCGTTCGTTCGTTGGTTGGAGTGCTCGTAATTGAGTTCCACACACAGACATTCCGTTGATGGTCGTTCGTCCACGTGTTTGTGTTCGTTTAGATCGCGCCCGGCTGCACTCGGAGCCCTCCTCGTGGCGGCAGTCGCTCTCCCGGACGGCGCGCTTCGGCGGTCACGATCTGCGCGGTAGGTGCTGGTGTTCGTTCGCTCGTTTGTGTTGAGCAGTCCGTCCGTTTCGTCGTCCAAATCTGTCGGTTTCTTTCGCTTTTGGTCGTTCGTTTGATTGCTTTCGGCATCGAGGGAATTTCGTTGATCAATCGGTTGGTTGCAGGCTCGCGAGTCGGGGACACGTACGAGGGCACGCTGATCCGAAAGCACACGTTCGATGCGGTGGATCGACGAGCTTCCAACCGGTTTGTTCCCTCTTGATTGATTGAAAGGAGTGTTCGGATTGCAGCGCGTGGGAGAAGCTGTACACCGTGCTGCAGGGCAGCGAGCTCTACTTCTTCAAGGACGCCCGCCACCGGCAGGACAACCAGACGTTCCACAACGAGCCTCCGATTCAACTCTCCGGCTGCAGCGTGCAGCCGTCGGAGTACACGAAGCGGAAGAACGTGATCTCCCTCCGACTGCCCTTCGGCTCGGAGTACTTGCTGCAGTGCGCGGACGAGGTCGGTTTATCCAATGCATTCATGTGTGCATCTTCCGGTTGCAGGAGGACATGGCCAAGTGGCTCACGCAACTGCAGACGGCGACCGGCCGCCTCGTGCCCGTCGCCCAGTCGTCCCCCGCCCCGCAAGGCACCTCGACGCCCGTCTACCAGGAGGTGGCCGAGACGTCCGGCGGCGCGCGAGGCGGCAGTCCGCCCGAGCCGCCCGCCAAGCCCAAGAAGGGCGGCTTCTTCTCCAAGAAGAGCAAATCATAACCCCCTTTTGTTGCGTTCTGTTACTCACGTTGCTCTCCGATTTCTCCCATTGCTTCCGTTTGTTTGCTCCGCTTCATTCGTCCACTCTCTCCTTCTTTGTGTAAGTAGATAGTCGTGTGTTCGTCTCCATCTGCAGGTTCCCTAGTTTCTTGTTTGCTGCTCGTAATCGGGGGGCTTCTCCCGCCGAATTGCCATTCGTTCCCCTCGTTTAAGCAATCCACCCACCACTTTTAATTCGAATCGATCGATCCTCTGCGTATTTATGCCCCCGAGCACTTGAAGCTGCCGCCCCGCCCCCTTTCCTTTCCGGACGTTTCGCACGAAAATTGCCGCTTGTTGGCGGGCCGAAGGCGAAGACGAGCGGCCGACCGCCCACCCACTCCCGCCGCGGCCATTCGGACCCTCTGCCCACTGTTGTTGGTGCTCTCGATTCCACGAACGCAACGGTCTTCTCCGCTGGATGCCAACCGAACTGATGATCTTTCCGCCGCCCACCTTTCAACCACCCACCCGCCCACTGCCGCCCTCCTTCGTTCCCTTCCGTCTGCTTTCGCTCCAACGGCATTGATCGAACGAGCACCAGTATTCTCGCCCTCGTGCATCCCGCCGAACATTCCGCCCGCCCGCCCCGCCCACTCGCCGCTCTTGCCCGTCGGAAGTCGTGGGAACGTGGAGAGCGCGCAGCTGTTGGATTCAAACAGCCGCTCGCGATTTCTTCCGAGCGGGAAGAAGCCGCCCGAATTCTCCGTTCGACCTTCACGGCTTTGCGCTTCGATCGCTTCCGCCTTTCGGCCCACCGCTTTCCACGGCCCCCGCCCTCCTCTTTGGCCCGCCCGCAAGCAGCAATACTCGTGACCGAAGCCGTCCTCCCAACCCCTCATAATAACGCCCACGTTCTCTCTCCAGCTTCCCCTCCAATTGCTTTACGTTCGTCCAAGTATTGCAGATTACTTATAAATTTATTTCGTACGTGACTCCACTCAATCATCTCGAGTTAGACGAACACAACAACAATGGAAGGAATAGATTATGGGAACGGGGATTAAAGCTCTTCGAAATGCAGAAGATCGTCGGAGATACACGGCGAGAAGGGGAACACAAACCGGGAAAGAGAGGGCGAACACTCGTTTACTCCAGCACTCAACGGCCGTCAGTCCACACAGAAGCCGAACGCCTCGACGAACTGAATCTGGAAGTCCTCCTTGACGCCGCCGGCCAAGGGCTCGTTGTTGAAGGTGGCGCAGCGCTGGGAGCGGCCGTGGTTGAGGTCGGCGTCCAGGTAGAGGCCGTAGTGCCCGCCGCCCGCCCCGAACGAGAGGAACTCGCGCGTGGCGTTGATGAAAAACTGGTTCTCGCCCGTCCACGTGTATGTGATCAACTCGCTGCATTCAGGGAATGAGAAAGGAGGTCGAGGGCGGGAACGAACCGAGTGTTCGGGAACTCGCCCGCAAAGCGGAACAGAAAGCTCGAGTCGCCCGTTCCGAAATAGGAATCTCTCGGTTGAGGGGCGGTGGAGGCGACTGCGCCGAACACGTGGCCGCGGGTGTCGCGCACGACGAGCAGGATGGGCGACAGCTCGTCCACCCACGCGGACATGCAGCTGCAAGCGGAGAGTTGATGGAGAGGAGTGTACGAGGAGGACTCACCGGTAGAGAGTGGCCAACGAGAAGCCGTTCCGCTCGGAGTTGTAGATCGACTGCCACGAGTAGTGCTGGGCGCGGGGCGGGAGGACGGCGATCAACTGGCGGCACATGAATTCGTCGAGGATCTCCGATTCGCGTGCGCCGTCCGGCAGCGGGAGCTCCTCGGCCTCCTCGAGCGAGAGGCGGCGGCACAACTCGCGCACCGAAACCACCTCCCAGCCGGGCGTCGCCGGTTTGTCCTCCTCGTGCACGTCTGCAACTAACGAGCGGGTCAGTGGGTGGGTGAAAGGAAGAGGAGAGCTCACCGATGGCCACGCCGTCCCGCTCGACGACCAGCAGGCCGCGGTTGTTGTTCGAGGCGGCGTTCTCGTCGTTCTGACGGGCGGCCGACTGGAGGGCGGCGGCCGCCTTCTTGATGTCCGGATCGGGCGCCCACTCAAGCAGGAGGTTGCGAATGGCGTCCGCTCGCGAGCGCGGCACCGCGAACCACAGCTCCTGCTCGTCCTTGCGGTTGCCGAGCGGCTCGAAGACCTCCGCCTTCGCTTCGTTCTCGGCCTCCGTTCGGCGGCGTTTGCGGTCCAGCCGGACGGTCAGGTAGTGGGAAGAAAGCGAGGAGTAGGCCGAGTCATCGCTTTCCTGCAGCTGCACCTCGACGTTCTCCTTGCTGGCACGACTGAAAGAAGGAGCAGGATGAAAGAGAGAATGGAGTGAACTGACCGCTCCTGCAGCAGGCCGGAGCTCAGCGTCTGCAGGTGGTCGGCCGCCGTCTTCGTCTGCGTGAAGACGCCGTGGGCGACCTTCTGCGTTCCCGAGGCGACCGTCTGGGCGCCAGACTGTACTTGGCCCTTGATCGAGTGGGCGCGCGCACTGCAAGCCAAGAGGGAAGAGTGAAAGGAAGGAGCGGGAACTCACAAGAACTTCTTCATCGAGCCCTTCACGCGTTTCACCGCCCCGTCCGACGATTTCCGCATCGCCGCCGGAGTGGGCGGAAGGCTCGAGGCCGCAATCATTCGTCTGTTCGGGCTGCAAGCAGGGAAGTGAGTGGATGGAAGCACGAAACACGCGATTATTACTCCATCGCTCGCTTGCTCGCCCGCTGCACGAAACGCGAGTGGACCGACCGCCCGGCCGGTCGATTCGAAACGAAAAGAAGCGGAAAATGGACACGCGCGCTCCACTCCGCTCGACGCGACCATAATCCCCACCCGCCGGCTTGCAAAACGAGAACCAAGAAGCGAACAACACGATCCTCGCGCTCATTAAAATGCAAATCGAGGAGGAAATCCGAAGAAGGCGGCCGGAATCCGATTCGACGACCCCCGCACGCGTGTTCGACGTCATCCGAGCACGCGTGCGGGAAACAAGTGGACATTCCAGACGGGCGGGCGGGCGGGCGGGCGGGCGGGCGGCGTTCGCTTCTTTCTTTTGCAGAAATCCGCAGCCGTTTTTATCAGATCGACGCCGCCGAATTGTTGCACGGGCGGCTGCAAACGGCGGGACCGGTTCGTGTACTCGACGGTACGAAGTGGACGGACGAGAAGGAAGGGGGAAGACGGGAGATTAGAGCGGATCTACAAAAACCGTTTGAACTCGGCGGAGCGCAAATCCGCCGATCGGGCGGCGAGCGAGAAGGTCGAGCGGGCGGGGGGAGGGGCGGAAGGTTGAAACGAGAGAAGACGCCCGGCTGTGCGGACGGCCGATCGGCGAGCGCCCGGCCGCCCGGCGGTCGTTCAAGGGCGCCCGGGGATTCGGGCGGCGATTTTCGAAGAGCCGCCTCGCGAATTGGCGATCGACGCCGCCGATAGGCGCCTGAGTGCGGACTGTACGAAAGCAGCGAGCGAATGATCCCCTCGTCATGCCGTCCTCTTGTTGATCACCTCTTGTCACTCCTCCTCGTCGTTGATTGCGGGCGAGAGGTGCGCAAAGTCGTGTTCCTTGTTCCTGCTTCCTTTCGCCCGTCTTGGGATTTCCGCCTCCCACACCGCCCCGCCCGATGGAACGCACGAACAAACTGGAATCGCGCGCACGACAACAAGCGGGGGAGGAATCAATCCTCCGCCCGCCCGCCCGCCCGCTTCCATCGACTCCCGACCGCCCCGCTCGGCGAGGAGGCGATCGAATTTCCACTCACTCACTTCCGCGATCTCGGCGCCCGCCCGCCTCAAAGGTCGCCCGTCCGAATGTTGCTGCTTTTTAGAGGTTGCGGGCGGATTGTCCGCCCATCCATCTCCTCCGCGCAATAACCGAGCGGAGTGATCGATCGACGTGGACGGCTGGAGGAAATCGAGAGTGCGAAGTGAAAACAAACGATCGCTGCTCGAAGTCCCGCCCCCACTACAGGAAATGAAGTGAGCAATCCGCACGAACTTCCGTTTGTTTGCACACGAGGAGGAGCACTTGGCCGAAGGAACAAAGCGAGAAAGAAAGCAGAAGGCGGGAGGAGGAGGAAAGAGGAGAAGTTCAATGACGACCGAACGGGCGAGCGGGAGGGGGTTGGTGAGAAACGTGGAGAACGATCCCGAAACAGAAACAAACCAAAAGGGCGGCAAACCGCATGGTAATCGAGCGGCGCATTTCGCAACACTCGAACCGAAATGACCGCCGCGGTCAGCTTCCCTTCGCGCGCACTCCCGCCGAGTTGCTCGACGTGTGCAAAGGAGCGGCGTTTCGAAATCCGATGGAACAAATGGGTTCTCTCCAATTAGGCGCTCCTTTGTGCACGCGTGCATCTTCAAAGAAGAGCTCCCGTCTTTGTTCGTTGCAAAAAAAGGAGCGAGCGGAAGCAAGAATGTGGAACCCGCCCGCCTGCTCGAGCGGGTCGATTGGAACCGAGCGGGCGGATTTCGCGCCCATCTTCCCGCTTCGGGGCTCGTGGGCAGTCGAGCGAGCAAACGACAAGCGAGCAACCGAATCAAATGATTCAAATCAACCGGAAAGGCTAATGAGTGGGTGGGCTGACCGGAAGGAGGCGAATTCGAGGGGGCGAGTGACGAAACGACCCGCCGATTCACCCGCCGCCGCCGCTCCACACGCCGCACACTCACCGTCTTGCAATCCCGCAATTTGCGGGCATTTCCCCTCCAAACGAAACAAAAGAAAGCGGCGAATTTTAAAGAGCGAACGATCGGCGGAATGCCGTCCGCCGCATCGAACGATCGCCGCCGTAAAGTTCAACGGTCGGCGGGCAGGCGGGCGACGAAGAAGGACGAGAGGAGGACGGAAGAAAGGCGCTGTAACAATCGTCCGCCCTCCTCTCCGCTCATCGACTGAAGAACAAAAGACGCTGCAGGCTGGGGACAATGCGGGCATCACTCGCTCGCAATCACTCCCGAACGATCGACCGTCGCGCGTCCATTCGGGGGTCGCAAACAAAAACAACTCCCTTCCGTCCTCCCTTTTATGCTCGCACCGGAGAGTGTAATCGGGTGATGAAACGAACGGAAGAAAGTGCGAATCACACGTCAACTCCACCCGGCAGCTCGTGATCGTTGCGGACGGTCGTGATCGATCGGAACGGAGGGATCGTACCATTCGCGAATGCCCTCAATTGCTGACGTCCAATCGAGTGCTTAAGAACGTTTCGTCTGACCTTCATTTCAAAACAAAATGTGCGTCATCAAGGCGATTAGACGCCCGTCTTTCTTTTCGTGCGGAATTAACGCGGCCGACCGCGAGGTCGTTCGGCCGCGAGGTCCCCACTCGCGCATTCAAACCACGGGGCACGGGGGCGAGCGGGAACGAACGATCGATCAACACTCGAACGAACGCCTCGCGACGAAAAGCGGGCAGATGACCACGCACTTGTCGGAGCCGACGGCAAACACCGCGCACTCCTCCTTCTTTACGACTTTTGTCCCCCGAACGGTGCGGAAGTTCGGGAGCTCGTGTTCCGAGCGCTCAACCGCCGACAGTCGAAATGGCCGAGCGGCAATAAAGCCGGTGGCTAATTAACGATCGTATTGGTAATTACCCACTCTACCGCAAAGAAATCACTTCATGGCTCGACCTAATGGTCGAGCGCTCAACCGTCGACTGTCGGCTGGAAACAAAAGCGGTCAACCGACTGTGCAAACGGCGATGGCTAATGACGAGTGCGGGGATCGAATGCAAAGCGAGGAGGATCGGAGTGTAACGAATCCAACCCACATTTCTGCGGATAATTGAGCGCCAGCCGGCCGGCCGGCCGTCCGACCGCCGGTCACTCCTCCCACCCACTCGCCGCCCGCTCGCCCGCTCAGATAGCCGGCGACGACGAACAGGCGGGCGGACGGATTTCCGAACGAACTTCGCGGAAGCCCCCGCACTTTGAGACGCTCATTTGCATCCGGAGGAGTCGTCCGAGGAAGAGGGCGGCGGTTCCTGGACTCTTCCGCCCGTCCGCCCGCCGAGTGACGAAGAAGACCACCGGTTTCCGGAATCCTCCCTCCTGCACGCCGTCCGAGTGATCGACACTTCCGGGAAGACGGAAGAGAACGCACTAATGAATTAGAGGAAGCACCGGAAAGTACGCAGAACATTGGAGTGCTTACTGTAAGACCGAGAAAGAAGCGGAAATTCAATTTGGACGAAAGAGTCGAGACCTTCGGCCATCTTCCTTCCATTTCCGGCATTACGCAGCAAGCGGAAGATTGACAAGATGAAGGAGGACATGCGTGCACATCAACGATCGCTCTATTTGTAGAAGCAAGAGCACAGAACAGTTGGACGCGATCTCGCCCGTCGATCAACGCGACCAATCCGCACGTGAAGGCCGACCGTTTTGTTTGCGGTCTTCATTAAAAAGACAGACGGACGGACGTGCATGGAGCAGAAAACAGAAAACACCGTAGCGCGCGTGAACCTTTTGGCCGCGCCGCTGTTCCGAACATCCCGCTCACCCGCTCGTTCGGCTCGTCTGTTTGCTCTCGAGTGTCGAAATTCGTGCGAATTGGCCGCCCGGTTCACTTCTTTTCGTTTCCGTTGATAATTGGCGTCTAATGAGCGCCCATTGACGCCCGCCCGCTCGTTCCGCCTTCCGCCCGCCCCGCTAAGCCGCTCGCCTCCCACCGCCTCGATTCGATCCGCCCGCAAACAAATCGGAGGTGTTGAAAGAGCGAAGGCGGAGGTCGACGGGCGAAAACAAGCCTTTCAGTTGATGAAAGCTCGCACAACAAACCATCAAACCGGAACGAATTCACGAACCATTCAGTTAGAGGCCTTGGACCGGAAACAGTTGACCCGGAAGAAAGAGAGAGAGGGAGAAACCTTGGGGTTTTCGGATCGATTTGCGCGCGAAACAAGTGACGCTCGGCTTGGGCGTCACTCCCCGAACAGCAATTTGATTCGGATTTGTACGTTCATTGATTCGAATTCACCTCTTTAATCTTAATCGACAACTAATCGACTGCATTGCATGGCGGACACCAATCGAGCGGAACATGCGAGTACGGAGGACGGGCATAAACGAGACGCCGAAGCAAATGTTGCTGAGCGTGAGCAAACGACAGGCCACAAAGGATCTTTTTATGGTGGAGACGAGCTAAACGCTTCGACTACTTCATACAACAGATTGACGAAGGGAGGCGTGAGTAGATTGCAATTATTTACGCAATTATTGTATTAACGTTTAGTTCCGATGTTCTTTTTGTGGCATTTCTTTGAATTCGCCAAATCAACTACAGCTGCCTGAGGGCGCCCACCGACGCACAAATGGCCACAAATGTTCGGTTTGTGGAACGTTCTTCGACCGTCCATCCGGCCGAAGCACACACGAGCAGCGAAGTCACAATTTTTATCGGTCGGCGGAAGACCAGGACCGCAAATCGGCCGTCAAAATCCGAAGGGTGAATTCGACTACCCATGCAACGTTCATTCCCTTCTGTTCAGTCACAAGTCTCGCTTCTGTACAACGTTGGGTTCAAATTAGTGGAGACGCAAAGAAATGCTTCGTCGTCCGCCGCCCTTCGAACTGAAGATGAAGAGGCGACCGTTGAAGAACTGGAGACGGTCATGCACTCGGATCAACAACGCCCGAAACTCGTCGTTCGTTCCGTATTATCCTTTTTAGCCCTTGTTTGCATTTAGCCCGCTTGTCCGATTTGTGGCCTCGACACGATCGCGACCCAACTGTTCGCCGATCGACACGTGAAACTGCACACGGCGACGGGCGGATTCGTTTGCAGCTTGTACGGCATCCAGCAGAGCACTTCACGGGCGCGATGCAATCACGAACGCGTGTGCCATGGATTCGAACGGCCGGCCGAAGACGAACGACGAAAGGAGGCCATTTGGATCGCAGCGGTGAGCAGAAACAAGAGTCTTCTTCTTCATCCGCCCCTTCAGGAACTCCGAGGCGCTTTCTTCCAAGTGGGCACGAACGTCGAGGAGGTCCAACAGGCGGGCGTTCTGAGCAAAACCGGGACGGACGTCTTCACTCCTACGCTTTTTCGAAACAAAGCCCCAAAGAAAGAGGGAGGCGTGAACCCGAACACTGTGGTTCGGCCGCCGCAACGCCCAACCGTTCGCGCTCCAAAGCGGCGCGCCACTCGAGACGCTTTCGCTCCGGAGGAACCGACCAGTTCGGAAGAAGAGGATGCAAGCGCCAATCTGTATGTTGCCCAAGCCGAGCGACCGCCGAAGCGACGAGCCGCTCCCTCCGTGCTCGTGGACCCGTGCTCCTTGTTGTTGGACGTTTCGGATGAGAACCGACAGAAAGAGGACGAAGCAGAGAATCTGCAATTGGCGGTTCACGAGCGAGAGCCATCGCCCAACCTGCCGCTCGCCCGCCCATTGGATTCGTTTGCCGAGCAGCAGGAGAAGTCGCGTGCGAGTCGGCTGGTCGCCGAGCTGAAGAAGCGGCCGGAGTTTCTCTTCTACGACCACAAAACGGTTAGTTCGCCCACTCACTTCTTCCACATCCTTCTGTTTCCAGCTGAGCGAGGAGTTCGGGACGCTGCCGGCCGGCCTGTGGGCGACGGCGGCCGGCTGCTCGTTCCTCCTGCTGCGCCTCGCGACGGCCGAGTGGCGGGCGCCCGTCGCGCTGCCGCCGCCCGCCCTCCGCTTCACGCTCAGCGACGAGTTCGGCTTCTTCCTCCTCTTCTGCAAGACGGACGACCGCTCGCTGCTCGACGGCCTCCGCGAAGCTCTCGTCCGCGAGCTCACCTTCCGCGAGTTGATGGAGGCGGTCGCTCGTTTGGACCTCCGCTCCGCCCTGATCATGGCGAGCAAGGCGGACTGTGAGTTCGAGTGTCTGTTCGGCAATCAGTCGGTTTTGCAGGCGAGGGCATCAAGGACCTCCGAACGGATCGCTCTGTTGTTGTGTGATGCTTGTTCGATTTCATGACATTATTAATACAATAAACAATTGATTCTATTTTTACATCAAAAACCAATACAAACGAACCAAGTGGTGATTAACACCCGGCGCTCGTTCACTGCGTAATTCTCAATGAAAACTGTGCGCAAAGTTCTCACTGAGGGGGAGGCAGAGAGCACTAGGTCGATTTGAAAGGAATTCGCAGATTGCGCGCCATGTGATCTCCTTGCCAGAACGCAATCCACGCCGCGGTTAAACGCAAGAATGAGAGCAGCAATTGCCCGTACTCTCCAGCTAGTCAGTTGTTCGTGCTGACCCCCGCTTAACCTTTGCCCTTCTCTCCTACGTTTGCCGCTGCGGACGTGTGGATTGCCTGCCGTGTTCCCACTCCTTTGTTTAATTTCAGCGATGTCCGTCTGCAAGCACCTTGCGTACCGAACGACACTCTTCAAGTGGAGGATCGAGGACTTCGACGAGAAGTACCGAACGGCCGTGTGCGGAGATCGCTGGTGTTCCGATTTGTTCGCGACCAACTTGAGCGACGAGTTCCCGCGTTGCTTTCTGCAGTTTGCCCCGCCAATAACTCCCGTGGGCTACTCGGAGGAACATCCCCGTCTGGACCGTGCCGACAATTGCAGTTTTCACGTGCGCGCGTTTTTTTTGGAGGAATCGCCGCCGATGCGAATGAGCGCATGGATGGAGAACAAGATGGAAGAAATTGTTGTGCCTAAAGGTGAGAGATTCATATAATTAATTTTAAGCCTTTTATCAGTTAGCACAGAATACACGCATCTTAGCTTGCACACACCGTCAGTTCAGCAATTGCATACTGCTCGAACGGTCTTCCTTTGCTGCAAGATCCAACGTTTGCAATGTGAGCACGATCAATCAACCGTCGAGTTTGAAGGCAACGTTTGGACAATTGAGAATCCTAAAACATGTGGAATGCGATGGGCTTGCAACTATGCAAATAATAATGCCGAACAAACGAGCAACTGCCCGATTGGTGTCACAGGAACTCAAGTTGAGCTTTGGTTTGAAGCTGATTCTCGCCTGTGTATTATCACACTTCACAATCGGGGAGCTTTATCTACGAGTATTTTCTATTACCAGCTGTGGATGGAAAACAGCAAAGGAGAACAAACTTACAAGACGGGTTTGTTTCTTTTCTTTTTTCGACTCGTTTTTATTCGGCTTAGAGAGTATCGGACGTCTATTCGACAGTGAACGTCGCCATCTTGAGGGTCTTTGCACCCCCCATGCAACAGCCTGCATGTTTTTTGGAGATGAAACCGTTTTCCTGCGTCTACATCTTTATTTACTAACGCCTTCTACGTCTCTACAAATCAAAGAAGTGGATCGATCGAAACTATTCTTTGCTGCTCACTTTAACGATCCGAAGTTTAGCGACATCCGGGTGGTTGCGAAAGGCGGCATAGAGTACCATGTAAGCATCATCATTTAGGTGTACCTCACTCTATTTTTAGGTGTCTAAACTGCTCCTCTGCTCCCAGTCGGAAGTTTTCGAGAAGATGTTCGAGCATGAGAACACTAGAGAGAGTCGCGAACGGAAGATCGAAATAGACGACTTGGAGCCAGCGGTCGTCGAAGCGATGCTTTGTTGGATCTACACGGGCAGATTAAAGAGATTGAAGGATTTGGACTCCGCTCTTTACCTGGCCGCCGATCGCTACAACTTGATTGAATTGCGCGTGAGCAAAAGAACTTTAGGGGTGCACTATTCTCGTTTACAGGCCTCGTGCATTGAGAGCATGCGAGAAAACGTCTCACTGGACACGATCCTCGACTACCTTCAGCTCGCCTTCGCCCTAGACAAGCTGCCCGCATTCAAGAAGCAAACAGTCAGGTACGCTGCTCGCAACTTTGTGACTCTCACCCACCTGGAGGACTGGAAGCCGTTCGCTACCGCCCACGTGGACATCGTGGACGAGCTGATCCGCAGGAAGTAATCAATTTTATTTGCGACAAAAACCGCAAATATGTTTCGCTTATGTCTGTTGACTCGTTTTGTCGTTGCAAATAAAACTTAACGATACGCGAACATGTTGTACTGACTTGCTAAAGTAAAGCCGAGTAACGGACGGAAACCATAATTAGAGACGTTCTCCATAATGCGGTTTGCTTTCTCATTGTTCAAGTCGCGCAGTTTGGCCATAGAAAACAATTAGATCGTAACGCCGTGCTTTTAAACGTAAAATACAGCCAGATTGATACATGCCATTTTTCGATTCCGACGATCGAAATGAAGCACTGCTTTTCTTTGCTGCTTTTCCTCTGCTTCCTGTTCGAATGGGCAGTGTGTGTAAGTGTGCACACGATCCCGCTCGTCCATCGAATCCACTCGGCGGCCGAACGGCGCGAAGTTCGAGCAGCCGCCTTTAGGCACCCGGAGGCGATCAAAGGCGGTCGTTTCTACTTTGACAACTACCCCCGTAAGCTTTCTAATTGATTGAGTAAATGCTCTCGGATTGCAGAGGATTACATCAGACTGAACATTTCGATCGGGACACCTCGTTCGTCTTTGATTCCACACACTCACCTCCAAGCCGCTTCTTTCACGAGTAAAGGTTGTATGCTGTCGGAGCGATCCCCGGTCGTGATATACACCATTCGACGCGGAATTTCACGCTGATCAAGACTTCTGTTGACCAAAAACCCGAATGGACCTTGGCAAATGAGTTACGAGCAAAAAACCGATCGAAAGTTTCGACCACATTTTTCTCGAAAAACTCATTTCTAGACCAAGCCGGCCACGAGGAATTCAATGGTGTTGTCCGTTTTTTCGTATCTGCTCGGAGAAACGAGATACAAGCCCTCGTTTGGCGGGCGTCTTCGACTTCCTCCTGGTCCAAAAGCTGGAGTACGGTAGTGTCATCAGCGGTGGCCGAGTGGTTTGTCGAGCGGCTTGGGACGGGACCACGTCGATGGTTCGAATCCCGCCGCTGGCACTTTTGCTTTTCGAACGTTCCGTTGATTGTTTTGTTGTTTACAAGCTTTCGTTTTGCTTTTATAGGCTTGTTACAACACCAAAATCAGTTTCCAAGCGCAACCAAGACGTAAAAACGGCGAAATCGAGCCAAAACCTCGTTTTGCGCGTTTTCAACGCACACGGTTCGCCCCAAACAAGTTTTCAGGTGTTGCTGTTGCGCAGAAACAATGCAGTTTGATGAGAGGAATCCATTGGTACCAAAATCTCGCAGACAAATTTTCGACCAAAATCCGCGATCAACCTCCTTTGCTCCCGCCGTTCTCGTCGATTGAACGGTCGGTTTGGATTAACAAATCAACTCCAAATGAGCTGATCTTTTGCCATTACGTTTAAAATCACTATTAAACAAGGTTGCAAAAAGAAGCAACAAAATAAAACCATGCCAACGCCCGTTTTCGACTTTCCGAAAGCAGCCGACTGGCAAGTGAGCCGCTGGATAGGAGCGAGGAAATATCTAATTTTCAAACCGAATTTTGTGTTTTTGAAGTTGGGTTGGCATCAAGAACCCAAAGCATTGCAAAGAAGCACCAAACAAAAACCAAAAATTCTTCGAACCACAGGGTCCCCCCTTACCTATGCGAAAATTCATCTTTGTCGGGCTGTAACTTTTTTCCCAGGGCCCATTCGGGTTTTTGGTCAACAGAAGTCTTGATCAGCGCGAAATTCCGCGTCGAATGGTGTATATCACGACCGGGGATCGCTCCGACAGCCTACAACCTTTACTCGTCAGCTCAAAAGTTTACGGTGGCCGTGGAGAGCAGGCAGGCCGACTTGTGGGTCTTGGGGGCGGACTTCACGCCGCTCCAAGACGGCCAGGCCACCTACGAAGAATCGTAAGGCTTCCACTTCTGTCTGCCGTGAATGAGGGGTGATTGAAGGGCGTCCAACACGAGCAAGTACTTGGATTACTTCGAAGGACTCAGTGGACAGTACGACGTCTACGGCGACTCGTACAAAGACGTCGTTCACGTGAGCATGGTCGATTGATCGAGCCGAACAAAGAGTTTAGATCGGAACGAACATCACGATAAATCAATGGTTCGGCGATGTGGACGAGATTTACGGAGTGGTAAACAAAAGAGAACAATAAACATGGAGATTGAAGAAGATTGCAGTTCGACGAGGTCGCGTTCGGGACGCCCGAGCTGAGCGGTGTGGCCGGCCTCTACTGGGGCACGTACGAGCCCTTCAAGCCGCTCATCCTCGGCGTCTTCAAATCGCTGAACATCACGGAGCAGCGGAAGTTCACGCTCTGGCTCGGCCCGTGAGTGGATTCTTTCCATCCGCTCACTCGTTCGCTCGTTTTCCAGCGCCAAACCGCCCAGCCAGGGGCCGCCGGAAGCCGCGTTGACGTTGGGCGGCGTGGACACGGACCACTGCTCGCCGTCCGTAGACGTGAGCGGCGGGAATCTTTAAGGGCGATCACTCAACTGTTTGCAGTTCATTCCGTTCGAAGAGGAAGACGCGCCCCTCTTCACGGTCTTCCGCTTCGCCGCCGGCTCGTTCGCGTTGGACGGCGCGCAAGTGACGACCGTGGACACCGGCTTCCCGTCCGTCGCCTTCCAGCCGGACATCTACGATGCCGTCTACAAACAAATCAACCCCGACTACGATTGGTGGGCGGCGAGAGGATTGAAGCCTTAACTCTTCTCATTTGCAGGGACCTCGGCCTTCTGACCACCCCGTGCGCGGCGGCCGCCTCCCTCCCGTCGTGGGTGTTTAGCATCGGGACGAAGGAGTACTCGGTTGCTGCCTCCTTCTACGTCGTTGATGTTCTTGTCAATGGCTTGCATTCCCCGTTCTTTATTCGTGTTTGCAGCTGGACATCGACGGCGGAACGACGTGCAACGTTGCTTTTGGGTTGCTGGACACGGACTCCGTCAACGGGGATTTGGTGCTCGGAAATCCGTTCGTGCGGGCCGTCTGCACCGTCTACGACGTGGACAACAACGCGATCGGATTCTCCAGTGTTCGCACTTGACAAACAACTTGATTGGATGCTCGCGGGAATAAACGATCGATTGTAAACGGCGAAAATCAAAGGAACTTCGCGAATTTCCCAACCGACGCCCAAAAGGCGGCCGGCGAGCGGGCGGACGGAAATTCCGTTTCGAATGGGCGCCCGAGCGGAGTGCCACGCGGTTAACTGACGAGAGTCTCGACAAGTGTCATGATGGACGGGATCCCACGGTCGGTGGCTACTCGGCGATCATTTTCCTTGATTCTGAGCGAAAATTTCGTGAATTTGCTCGCAGTCCTAATGGGCTTTCTTTTGTGCGGCAGCATGGATTCTACTCTGATTTCTTCGGCTTCCAGCATCCCCGGCGATGAGCTCCAATCTGGCGAACACGCTGGAGAGCGACGAGCAGAGCGTGCCGCACGACGTCGTCGAACGGCGCGATGAGGACACGCCCGTTCCTCCGCAGCGGCAGGAAGTCGAATTTGTAGGTCTCCACTCTCTTTTTTTCGTTGATTTCCTTCGACTTCAGGGCCACCACAGCACGCCGGCCAGCCAGAAATCCGCGCGGTTGTCCGAGCCGCCGGCCGTCGTCCAACGCCGCCCGACGACCGGCGACAGCGGCTTCCCGCCGGGCGCCTCCTCGCAGTCGACCATCTCGAGCCATCGGATCACGACTCCCGTTAGTTCTTCCCTTTTTCCGTTGATTTCCGTTGGATTCCAGTCGCCCGTCCACCCGCCTCGCCGGTCGCCCCTCCTGCCGCTTGGGAACCTCTCGCCGGCCGGCTTCCTCTCGCACCACGCCGCCCAACACTCGACGCCCAAGTCGGCATCGCTCGGGGGCGCGTACCTGTACGGAGTGCCCGGCTTCAAGCCCGTCCATCAGCACGCGAAGATCAACCAGCTGGCCGACATGCTCGTCCAGGCCACCGCCCAGTTGGAGGCCGAAATGGGACTCATGCGGGAGTTGCGGGCACAAGTGAGTCCTCCCCCGTCCATTCCTTCTTTGATGCTTTCGTTCAGTGCCAAAGCCGAATCGATACGACGAGGAAACTCGAGCGAGCCGGCTGGTGCGCCCAGACGAAGATGCTGGACAAGGAGATCACGCATGCTCTCCTAATGCATGAGATGACGAAGATGCGGCTTCAAACTACGGAGGAGGAGGCCGACCGCTACAAACTGAAGGTGATCAGTCGACCGTCTTCTGTCTACTTTACTTCGAATTCAGCTGGCGGAGATGCAGCGTAAACTAGACAATAAGTCCCGCGAGTTGTCCTCCGCCAAACACCTCCTGGACAAGGCGGGGCGGCAAAACGCCAAGTTGGCCGTCGAGATCGAGCGGATGAAGGAGGAGAAGCAGCGTTCGGCGCAGATCTTCGAGAAGAACGTCGTGAGTTCTCCTTGGATCTCCTCCTTCACTAATTGCCCGTGTTCAGAAACAAATCACGCAGCTGCACCTGGAGAACAACCGACTGAAGCGGGAGCTAGGGCCGCAGAAGAAGAAGGAAGAGTCCCTTTCCAGTCGGCCTTCGCGCATCCTCCTTCCGTCCCACCAAATGCGACAGGCGAGACGCGCGGCCTCGACGGAGAACCGCCCGCCCACTCTGCCGTCCCAGCCGTGGATTCGTCGCCCTAACCCCTACGAGGAGCCCAATTTGACGCGAGATTAGAAGAACTTACATGATTGTACATTTTTGGTGCTAACTTTATACGGTTATACTTTTTCACGGTTGAAAGCTAAATAAAATTGACGGTTTATTCGGAGTAGAGCGGCTGAAGGGGCCGATCCTCGTGCTCGCCTCGCTGGACGTGGAGGCCGCCTGCCTGCGGATCGTCGACTTCGTCCTCCTCTTCCACCTGCGAGAAAAGTTCGTCGAATTTCACTGCTTCCCCGTTTTGAACGAGGACGGAGAGGACGGCGGGGCGTTCGGCTTCTTGCGCGACTCCTCCGAACTTTACGTTCGCTTTCGGCTGTGCGGACGGAAGGTGAAGGTCGAGCGGGAGACCCGAATGCCGTTGGATCTCTTCTGCCTGCGGATGGACGGCGACTCGCTTTTCGGCTTCGAAATGCGGCCGTTGGAGGGCGGTCGAGGGGAGCAGCTGGACGTGAGCCGCTGCGTGGAGTTCCGCGTTGAAAGCGGCGAGCGGATCGTCCATCCGATCTCCGCCCACTCCGCTCTGCCCGTTCAAAAGGAGCTGGACGAAGTGGTGAGTGAAACGACCGCTTGTCTTTGAATTTATTGCGTTTAGCTCCGAAGTGGCGGCCACTACACGTGGACGTGGGTGCCGAGCGGCGTGTTTGTGCTGACGATACGCACGGTCGACCGCTCGCTGCTCGACGGCCTCCGCGAAGCTCTCGTCCGCGACCACACTTTTTGCGAGCTGATGGAGGCAGTCGCTCGCTTGGACCTCCGCTCTGCTCTGATCATCGGGAGCAAGGCGGATTGTGAGTGTGCATGTTTGTTCGTCCATCAGTCGATTGTTTGCAGGCGACAGCCTTGAAGCCCTTCAAAGAGAGAATTTTGTTGTTGTGTGATCGCTTATTTGAGTGAATTCGTTTCCCCTCGACCATCAGCCCTCCACTTGCCCTCGCGACATTAAGAACCATGCAGTTGTCATCGATAGGCAACTCGCCGTGTATTTCAATAATCGAATATCTGCAACACGTGAACAACAACAAGGAACAACAATAATCAACAACAACGAGATAACAGAGAGGATTGACACGTAGGCGGTCATTTGAGGAGGCCGAACCGGGCGAGTTCTTTCTTGAGCAGCTGCTTGTCGACCATCGTGACGATTCGGGCGGCGGGGAGGCTGCTCGTCTGCAGCAGCTCGCCGAAGACGAAGGCGGACGGGAAGGAGCCGCGAAGAGAGGAAGTCGGGTGAATTCCAAGCGGAACGCTCTTGTCGCTCGTCAGGTGGAATTTCATTTGAGTGTTCAGAAAGGCGGCGTTCACGAAGTGGCTCTCGGCCAGGGCGAGCCTGAACGCGACGATCAACGGTCGAAGGAAGATGGAAGGAACTCACTTCAAGAGGTCCTCCTTCGGCTGCTGCCCGCTTTGACTGTCGTGGTCCTGATTCCAGCCGAGTTTCGCGCACTCGTCTCGCAGCTGCCCGCGAATTCGGTGGATTTCTTCCAGCCGGCGGAAGTGGAGGCCCGATCGTTCGCACCACTCCTGCAAGCCGAAAGAAGTGAACATTCGGGTGGAATTCCTCGAAGTACCTTTGCCAAGTTCCCGTTCTGCTTCTTGAAATGGCGGTAGAGGCGAACAAGCCGGACGTGGTCGCTGTTTGCCGCCGCGCACGTCTTCATGAGGCGGCGGTGCTCCTCGCGCGTCTTCTCGTCGAGCAGCTCCTCGCGGACGGCGAAGTCCTCCACCGAGCAGCAGGCGGCGACGATCAGGCCCTCCACCAGGCAGTGCCGCTCGTAGCACGCGTGCAGAAAGCGGCCGAGCATCGGCGAGACGGGCAGTCGGCGGATCGTTCGGCCCCGCTCGGTCAGCTCGTACTCCAACCTGCAAGACAGGAATGAATGCAGGCAGTGGATTGGAGGCAAACGAACTCCATCTTCTTTTCGACCTCCGCGTGGACGAACGTTTCTTTCGTGAGGGAATCTCCGTTCGGAGGGGCGGAAAAGGCGATCAGCTCGAGGAGGAACAACTCGTCCAACGCGTGCGCCCACTCGGCGGCCGTCGGATTGTCCAGCAGCTGGATGCGGGCGGGCGTTTTCAGGCCGACGGCGATCAGATTCATGAGGACTTCGCTCAGATTGCTCCGCTTGATCTCCGGCACGACGTCCGTCTCCATCCGCTCGTAGTCGGCCTTCGTGTAGAGCCGAAAGCAGCAGCCGGGCGACACGCGACCCGCCCGACCGGCCCGCTGGATCGCTTGAGAGCGGGACGTCGGGACGACGGCCAGCGAGTTCGTCCGTTGGCCCGGCCGGTAGACCCTGAACGGAGGGAAGTGAACGCAAGAAACGGAATGAGGACGAACTTCTGCTTCACCTTTCCGCCGTCGATCACCACTTTGATGTCGGGAATTGTGATCGACGTCTCCGCGATGCTGCAAACACACGAGATTGATGGAAAGAAGTCGGAATGACTCACTTCGTTGCGGCGACCACTTTCCTTGCGTTCTGCAAGCCACCCACAAGTGAGAAGGAGCTGGAAGATCGAAGAACGTACCCGAACGACCGCAAAGACCGTCTTTTGCACGTCCTCTCCTTTCGCTTGCGCGTAGAACGGAACCACTCGCATCGGCTTCGGATTTTCGTTCATCTCTTGCCGGAGAGCCCGACAAACGCCCTCGATCTCGTCCTGACCGGTGAGAAACACGAGGAAACTCTCTCTGCAAACAGAAAGTCATGAGGGTGACCAAAACGGAGAAAACCCACTCGAGCGGCTGGAGTTCGTGCAGCTGGCGGACGGTCCGCAACGCCAAATCCGCGTGCCCGTCCTGCTCGAACTCGGTCGGCGTCATTTGCGTGTAGAAAATCTGAACAAGACGAATGAATGAAAGGAGATCTCTCCACCGAACTCACCCGAACGGGGAACGTCCGGCCGGGGATCGAGAAGGCGGGGGCGCCGTCGAAATATTCGCGCAGTTTCTCTGCATCGATGGTCGCGGACATCAAGACGAGCTTCAGCTTCTTCGGCCGCTCCCGCTGGATTCTCCGCAGGACGAACAGGAGGACGTCCGAGGCCATCGATCGCTCGTGCACCTCATCGAGCACAATGCAGGAGTATTGGGAGAGGCGGGGGTTGCTCGCGAACTCCTTCAGCAGCATCCCGTCCGTCATGTACGTGAGGCGGGTCTTCGGCGTGGTCGCGTTCTCGAAGCGGAACTTGTAGCCGACCTGCAGCACAATGAGACTAAGGAGATCGTGCTTCTGCTCACCTCCTGCCCCAACTCCACCCGCCGGTCGTCGGCCACCTTCTTTGCGAGCGAAAAAGCGGCGACTCGTCGGGGCTGCGTGACGGCCACCTGCTCGCCCTTCCGCACGATGTGGTCGAGCACGAACTGAAAACAACGGGATGATGTGAAGGAGCGAAAGAAGGCGCTCACCTGTGGAATAAGCGTGCTCTTGCCTTCAAACAGGGCGATCACTCGAGGGAAATGAAAGAATGAACGAACCCGAGCCCGTCTCGCCGACGAAAATCGTCGTCGCATGGTCGAAGATGGCGCCCACGATCTTCTCCATGTGCTCCTGGACGGGCAGCACCTGAAAAAAAGAACAGAAATGAACGGAAACGAAGAAGAAAGCTCACATTCGAGTGTCCATTCGATCGACCGTTGGATTCCCTGTTGGATTCTGTGGAGTGACCGTTGGGGACGTCCTTCGGTCGACCGTTCTGCGGAGGATTGGGCGAGGACTGCGGAGCGGCGGGGCGGTTCTCGTTGTTGTCCGCGGAAGACGATCCATTCGCTCGAACGTCCACCCGCGGATGGCCGTTCTCCTGCAGCAAGGGGCGTCGGTGGGGAGTCGAGTGGCCGTTGGACGCCGTCCCGTTCGCTTCGGCCGGCGGCTGGCGGACGGGAGTCGTCGCCTTGCTGCCCGACGGGCTATCCTCCTCGTAGTCCACGAGCCGCCGTACGTTCAGCGTCTTGAACATCGTGGCCGCAAATCAACGAACAACCGCGCCGTCCGCAACGACTTGCCGACCTTCCCGTCGGCAAGTGAAACGGAAGGCCAACGAAAAGGCTCGCGGCGAGACGACAGCCGGCCGGGCGGCCAGGAAGAAGTCCTTCGCCTTTGTGTCAATGAGGGTTGATGAATGGGTTGCCGAAATGTCTTGATTGAATGCCCGATCGATTTTGAGGAACGTCACAAGAACCTGCTGGATCGTCAGCAGGGCCCAAATTCAAGAGCACAACTTCATTCCTTCTTTTCACTTGCGTCCTTCATCCTGCCCACTCCAAACCGACGAAGTTTATTATGTGGATAGATACGAACAGAAACGATGCAGGAGAAGGAGATCCGACAACGAGCGAGTGTTTCCCATGGATCGAACTACGAGAACGAAGTGATCTAAAGCGAGTAGGTAGATGGCCACCGATCCCCGTTTGGAGAGATGAACGACAAGAAGGAGCGGGAGTGCAGGGAATGATTCAAAGGGGAGCGCTCAGTCGTTCTTCAACCGCTCGCGCGTGTCGTAAAGAACGACCTCCTGAGCGGCCTCCACAAGGTGGACCAAACTGATGGCCGTTTTGGCGACGGCGATCACGCCCGCCGCGAGCAGCAGGAGGGGCATCAGGATGGCGGCCATCGTCGACCGGTCCTCCCACCACGCGTTGATGTACAGCAGGCCGAAAAAGGCCTCGTTCCCGAAACACATGAAGAAGAGAAACGGGCTGCAAGCAACGAGTGAACGAACGAAAGGAAGCCAGGGGATTACCGAGACGTGTAGTAGTAGTGGAGGATCGGATTGTCCGACGACTTGTGCGTCGTTCGGTGCAGCAGGTCGCCCGCGTGCAGGTGCAGCCAGTGGGAGGCGATGTCGATGATCACGACCATTTGGAAGAAGAGAGACCGCGCGGGTAGAGGTGCCCAAGGGCCATCAGAAGCGCCATGAACATCAGCCGGTCGGTCAGCTGGTCGAGCATCGCTCCAAACCGAGTGCCTGCAATGGAAGGTAATGGAAGCAATAGATGGAAGGACAAACCTTGATTGTACATTCGGGCCAGGTGTCCGTCGAAGGCGTCCAGGAAGGCCGAAAGGAAGTACGTGATGGAGGCAATCCACGGGTTGTGCAGCATGAAGGCGCACGAGATCACGCCGAACACAATTCGCCCGTAGCCGAGGAGGTTCGGATAGAAGAGGTAGACGTTGTCCTTCGCTTGCACGGCCGGCGGCGTCATCGCGGAGCTGCAAGCAGAACAAAATGGAAAGAATTGCGGGTAAGTGGACGCGCAGCGGAAAGAATCGTTCTCCCGTCGAATTCCCGCATTCTTCGCTCTTTTTCGGCCCGAAAGTACGTGCTCGTTCAAACGAATCCAAGAGAATCGACTGCTGCGTGCGATTAGCCAGGATTTATTTTCATTGAACTCAAACAAACAGGCGACTAGAACACGAGGAATCCGTTGACTATTGTGTACATTCTTGAAAGTGTGACTGTTCGGGAATGAATCGAGGGAGGGGGCTGACTGACTACAAGCGACAAGCGTTGACTACAAACGAGAAGAAGAAGAAGCTCCGTATTTGCTGTTGGGGGGATGAGGAATACGCGGCGAACACACGTACGCGAAACCGAGACGAGTTTGAGCCAAAAGATTGCAGCGAGGGCGCGAGATGAGGAGCGCCGCGAGCCGCCCGACCATCCGCCGGTGATCACGGGACGGAAACAAGCGAGAGGCGGGCGGCCGGGCGGGTCGGAGCGGCGCAAAAAGTGAGCATTCGGTCCGCTCGGTGTCCTTCGCGACGCCGAGCGGCCGTCCACCAATGTGGTGCGTGCGCGGATGGGCGGAGAGTACCGGTGTTTTCGACTAATTGGGAGGAGCGGGGGTTATGTACAAAACAAAGGAGAATGTTCGTATTTCACAGGAATTGTTGGGGGCAACAAGTGGGCAAACGAGCGAACGTTCCTCAGTGCATCGAGAAGCCGAACGCCTCGACGAACTGAATCTGAAAGTCCTCCTTGACGCCGCCGGCCAACGGCTCGTTGTTGAAGGTGGCGCAGCGTTGGGAGCGGCCGTGGTTGAGGTCGGCGTCCAGGTAGAGGCCGTAGTGCCCGCCGCCCGCCCCGAACGAAAGGAACTCGCGGGTGGCGTTGATGAAGAACTGGTTCTCGCCCGTCCACGTGTACGAGCGGAGTTCCCTGAAGCGGGAAGAAGTCGGTTGGCCGCCTTGAAAGTCGGAAAACTCGCCTCGTGTGCGGGTACTCGCCGGTGAAGCGGAAGAGGAGGGAGGAGTCGCCCGTCCCGTAGTAGCCCTCCTTCGGGAGAACGGCACTCGACGCGATGGCCCCGAAGACGTGCCCCTCGACGTCCCGCACCATCAGCAGGACGGGCGACATCTCGTCCTTCCATTCGGCCATTTTCCTGCAAGCGGGGAAGTAAATTCACCGCCGTCCGCCCACTTCCGCCCTTCACCCTCCAAATTGGCGGAAGGCGCCCACTCACCTGTACATCGTCGTCAAAGAAAAGCCGTGCTTCTCCGAGTTGTAGATTCCGACCCACGGGTAGCTGAAAGAACGAAGGATGGAATTAATTGGACGAACGGGTGAACGAACCCTTCGGCGCGCGGCGGGAGGATGTCGACGATCTGGTTGATCATGAACTCGTCGAGGATTTGCGACTCCTTGGCGCCTTGGGGCAGCGGCATCTCGCCCGGCTCCACGGAGTCATCCAACGACAGCCGACGGCACAATTCGCGGACGGTCACGATCTCCCACTCGCGGTTGATGTGATGCGCGGGGCCGAAGGGTTGGCCATTCGGTTTGCAGGTGAGGTAGTCCTCCACCTGCAACGAACGGAGGACCGAAAGGTTGAACGCGCCGACGAGCGGCGGCCACTCACATCTCGGTCCAAGACGATGAAGCCGCGGTCGTTTTCGTATGCCCGTTTCGCACGCCACTCGTCCGCCGCGTCGAGCGAGCCGCCGCCGCCGGCCGCCGCGTCCCCGTTTTCGCCGGCGGCCGTCTGCAGGGCGGCGGCGGCCTCTTTGATGTCCTGCCCGTATT
This sequence comes from Aphelenchoides fujianensis, assembly GCA_024699865.1. NCBI lineage: Eukaryota > Metazoa > Nematoda > Chromadorea > Rhabditida > Aphelenchoididae > Aphelenchoides > Aphelenchoides fujianensis. Next base: position 118,585 of record JAMPIO010000194.1, on the reverse strand, counting down.
TGTCGGGCGACCATTGCAGCAGAAAGTGGTAAATTGCATCCACTCGCGAGCGCGGCACGGCGAACCAAAATTCCCGCTTTCGCGTGTTCCCGAAGCCCGAAACGCCTGAAAGCCGGAGGGAAAAAAGGCGGAAAATCGCGTCTCCTTGCGGGCGAGACTCACCTCTGGAGCCGTAGTCCGAGGAGAGCGTGGCGCACAACTCGCGGGCGTCCTCCTCGTCGTGGATTTGGTGCTTCTTGCGGCGTCGTCGATCCAACCGCACGGTCAGGTAGAACGGTGGGGCGGCGGGCAGGCCGATCGGCGCGTTCCCGCTGTTCGTCACCGCCGCGTTCGCGTCGCGCACCACCTGTTCGTCGATGCTGTCCGAAAGACTTCTGAACGCACGGAAGAAATAAACAAAGACATGAGGGAATGCTCACAGGATTTCTTCGGTCGGATTGGCCGCCTGCTGCTCGCGCGCCTGCTTCGTCTTTTCGCGCAACGACTCGAGTTTGGCCAACGATTTCTCGCGTTTCATCGACTTCGGGCTCACTTCCGTGTCCTGAAAGACGACAAATAAATCGACTGGAAGAAAAACGCGAACGCACCTCAGCGGAGAGGAAGAGATCGCCGAAACTCGACTGTCCCTCCTGCAGGAGGCCCGTGCCGACGTTCACGATGCTGCCGGGCACCGAGGCGACCATCTTGGCGCTCGTCTGAATGCCCGTCTGAATGTGGTCGGCGGCCGACTTCGTGTGGGTGACCACACCGTGCGCGACCTTCTGCGTGCCCGAGGCGACCGTCTGCGCACCGGACTGAACGGTTCCCTTGATGCTGTTCGCGCGGGCTCTGGAACGAGGACGCCAGTTGAAGAGCGGCATTCCGACAAAAAGAAGGAACGTTTGGGAGTGAGCGGCGGAAACGAACGGAAATTCCGCCCGCTCGTCGCATTCCGAACGCTCGAATTCGAGGAGCGCAAACACGAAAGACGGGGCGCGGGAGGTGTGAACCCGACGGCCACTCCCTCCGCTTCGCGCCCATCATTCATGCCGAGCACACATTCATCGGAAGGAAGAGGGAGGAGCGTTCGGATCACTTACGACAACGTGCGCCCCAATCGGCCGAACGAGCGCCGCGCCACGTCCGGCGAGTAGCGCGAGAACGAGGCGTGGAAGCGGGAGTTTCGGGGCGTGTTCGGGCCGCTCGAACCCAACGACGTCGAGGGCTCCAAATCCGAGTGGCAACGCTGACGGTTCGGGCTGACGGCGGCCGCCGCTTCGGGTACTCCGATTACTTCTTCTGCAAACAATCCCCGGAATAGACGAGCGGAAGGAAGAGTGAACACCCACCGATGGGCGTCTTCTGCTCGGGCGTCAAGTCGGAGACCGTCCGCCGTTTGGCCGAGGCGACTTGCAGCTGCTGGGCGGCGCCACCGCCACTCGGAGTCGTCGGAGTTCCCTTCTCCTCCTCCTTGATGGACGGCAGTTGGGAGTCGGAGGCGTTGGACGAGAGGCTGGGCGTCGCCTGGAGCGGGCCGCCCTTCGGCGAGGTGGGCGGGCGGTCGGTTTGCGTGAGGTCGCCGACGAGCGCGCCGTTCGAGGGGTCGAGGCCGAAAACTGAAAGCAGGGCAATTGGATTCTCGGAGATCAGAAAGGAGGAAGGTGTAGTGCACGAGTTGTTGCCCCCACTTTTATACGAAAAATAATCCCCGCAGTCGCTTCCGACAGCACAGCGGGCGCCCGTCCGACCGCACGAACCCACGTACCGCCCGCGAGTTCACGCCCGCTTTGACTCGTGAGTCCGCCGACTTCCGTCGGCAGTGCGGGGATCACGAGTACGCGGCGAACCCGTGGGCAAAACAACTGGCGGCAAACGAATTCAAAGCAGCACAACGGAAAACAGAAAGAAGAACGAACCTGGCGGGGATTTCGGCCCGTCGGCCGCCTCCACCGAATTCTGCTTTCGGGGCGACTTGGTGGGGCTGGAGAGGTTGCTGGGGTCGTAGATGCCGTCCGTCTTGTTCTCCTCGCCGGTAAGGTCCTCGATGTGCTTGTAGACACTCACTGAGACCACGTCCTCCATGCTGCAAATGGGCGAACGGTAGAAGAAAGATGGAAGAAGAGTGCGTACTTGGCGACCATTCCGTACAAATCGGTGCCGTTCTCCTTGACCAGCGGGTGCGAGATGTCTGGATCGAACATCAGACAGTTCGGAGTGACGAGCAGCGTGCCCGTGACCGTCCCATCGGATTCGGTCACTTGCTTCACCTGAACGGAAAGGAATAAGCAATGAAATGGAAGGAAAGAACTCACTTTAATCTTGAGAAACCGCTGCAAACACTCGGCGTCGGCGAGGTCGAACTCCATGCTCTTCTGGGCGTGAATCAGTTTCGGGTGGCCGTTCGAGTCGGAGGAGATGCTCGCGGTTTTGTAGAGCGGCTGTTGGTGTTGCTCGACGTATTGGAGGGGAGCGGAGACGCCCGGTCCCTTGCGGATTCCATCTGAAAGAAGCGAGGACGTGCGGCGGTGACTGGATTAATCAAGTTGGGGGCGCAAAAAAGAGTGATTTCGGCGGGATGCGAGCGAATTTTGGGAGCCTTTCCACCTACGGAGAGCGACTCGCTGCAGCGCTCGTGCGCACACAAACGCCCCACGTATCAACGGAATGATTCCAGCGCTCGCCGACCGCCCGCATCCACCCGCCCGTCCGCCCGCCCGCTCTGCCCGTCGGCCGGCCGCTCGTCAATCCACGAATTGAATTCCCGACCGACCGACCGACCGCTCGGCTTCCTCTTTCGTGATACCCGCCGATTCGAACGAGCGAGCGGCGGAATCTGCACGGGTGACGAGTGGAATCGACTCCACGCGCCGCCCGCCCGCCCGCCGGTCTTCGGGGATTCGTGGCCGCCGTCTGACGTCCGCGACGCGTTCGGGGATTCCTTCGACCCCCGAACACGCCCCCCCAGCCGCCCATCAATGAGCTCGATTCACTTGCCGCCGGCTGCCGTCAGAAAGACGCGTGCTTTCGTCTAATCGACGTCAGCAACTCGGAGAAGATGAAGAAGGGGCGACTTACACGACCACAAGTAATCCGTGAGGCCCATTTCGGAGGAATTTCCGGCCGCCGCCCGTCCCAATCGAAACAACCGAAATGAACACGCCGGAATCCCTTCAATTAAACAAACGGGAGGGAGCGGAGGGCAAGCGGCGGCTGAACAATCAGCCGGCTGGAGACTCCCGCCCCGATCGGATGCGAGGGAACGCCGAAGGGCGGCGAGCAGGCGGGCGGCTGAAGGGCGCACTTTTGGGATCGATTTGCAAACCGCCGTCCGCCGGTCGGTCGATCGAACGAAAAGATAACACTGGCGCCCGCAGGCGACGATTTTTTGCTTCGATTGCAACAACTTTCAAAACGGAAAGCAGATTCATTTGGCCGCTCCTCCTCCAAAAGAGCTGAGTAATCAAAAGGACGTCACTCGCGAAGCACACTTCTGTTCTAAACTGCTCACAAGCGAGAAACATTCCCTGTTTAAATACCCGAACGAAAGCGGAGTGCTGGACGAATTCCCTCGACTCGAATGACGTTCGGCGGCTTCAATCGACGGCTAATTGGCGCCCCGAAAGAACCAACGAGCGGGCGGACGGTTTTGGGATCGCTTCTTCGAACTGGCGGCCCGCACTCACCCGAACACGTCTCCTGCATCGAGAAGGAGCGGAGGTGCGGCTTGGCCGGCGGCTCGCCGCTCGTCGTCGGCATCGCGGCGGGCGGGCGCTCGTCCGGCTTCTCGAAAACTTCGTCCGCGGCCGCCGGCACGAGGATCTTCTGCCCGGGGAACACCTGCAACCACGCAATGAAATACGGATGGAATGCGAGCAAAGGAAAGAATTTGTCTGCCGTTCAATTAATGGAACGAACAGAAGAAGCGTGCGGGAACAGCCACAACATCTTGTCCCAAACATTTCCGAAAGCAAACCAAAGAGCCGAACGGACGGCCGAGCGGCGGAAACCGGACGGTCCTTGAGAGACCCCAGTGCAAAGCGGGAGAAAAGAACGGAGCGGAAAGACAAAAGAAGGCGCCCCACGCTCACGGACGGTCGTTCGCAAACACAATGACCGCCCGCCCGCCCTCCTCGTTCCAATCGGTCGGCCCCCACTCCAGCGGATCAAGTGGGCGGCTGGAGAGCGAGTGGAGGGCGGAGGGCACGTGAATCCGCCAGAATCCACCGGATTTCGTTGAACTCGCCGTCCGTCCAAACTAAAGACGGCCGGCTGGAAGCGAAAAATTAGGCGAATTTCCGCTCGTTTGCTCGAAATTCGATTCGAAGACGAGCGAGCGGAAGCCGACGTGTTCCTTCGGCTCCAGCAGAACGAAGAGGAACCGTTGGAGCGCATTAAAAGAAAAGAATTCTCGCGGGAAAAATTCGCTCAATTCCGCCGCTCTTTCAACAAACGGCCGGCCGACCGCCGAGTGTCGCCCATCATTCCGCGACGGCCGTAAACCCCTGCACTTCCGCTTATTGCCACCAATCCGGCCGCGTTTACTCGTGACTCCCGAACGTACGAACGGCCAATCGGTCGGTCGGGAGATCGGGAAGAGGCCCGCACTCACCACGCAGAAGATTCCGTTCATTTCCGTAGGAATCGATGCGAATTTCTTTGCTTGCCGACCAGGAGAGAGAAGAGTGAGTGGGACGATCGATTGCAACCGACTGCTCGTCGATTACAAGCTGAAACACACTTCTTGCGGGCGGCTGGTCAAACAGGTGGACGGCGGAGGACGAGGAAGTGCGAAAAGAACCCCGCCGGCCGGCCGGTCGGCACGCGAATCCCCGCTCCGAATGCAAATCCCCCGTCCCAAGTGCAACCCCGAGGAATCAGCTGACCGTTCTTTTTATTTTTACCCCAGTTTGCCCGCAGAAGCAAGGGAGCGATGCCTAAAGATCGACGGCACAACGGAAAGGAAGAAAGCGGCCACTCACCATGCGCGTGGGCAGCCGGTTCAGCTTCACGAGTTCGCCCACCGTGCAGTCGTGGGCGGCAGCGATTCCGGCCAGCGTGTCCGTCTTCCGAACCTCATAATTCATCTGAAATCGAACGAGTAATTAGAGAAAGGCTATTCGAAAGCGAGAGAGCGAGCGAGTGAACGGAAGACAAAAATCACCCGAATTCCCCGCAAACAACCTCCAAACGAAGTCGCTTATCAAAAGCAAGAATTCATTCGTGATCTTCGTCCCCTCGATGACTTCTTCGATTGGAGGAGAATGCGGGAGCGCAAGCAGGCGAAACGAAGGCCAACGTTATCACGAACGACGGAAAGCGCGCTGGGGACTTTCGACCGACCGCAACGTTCCGCCGGCCGCCCGCCTGCCGCCGTTTTACGCCCGTTTCGCGATCTCTTTGCGGGGAACGCGAGGAAGAATTATGCGAATGCGAACAGCCGTCCTTCTTATGCGATGGCCGCACTCATTTGGAATTCACAGCGATCATCGCGGAAGTGAGAGAAATCCGTTAGAATCGATCAGAAACCTCGGGGATTTCTTCAGTGATCAAAACAAACGGAAATTGCCGAGTTCAAACCGGAATCTCAATCGAAAACATCCGAATTCCAAGCGAAAACACACGGGCGATGCGCGAGAGCGGCGGCCGATCAGCACGCGGGCGGGCGGCTCGTGTGTCAAGTGGGAGGACGGGCGAGCGGAACACTTGCGACCCGCCCGCCCGCTCGCTCGCTTCCCACTTCAAGCGCCCCGCCGGCCGCCCGACCGGCTGATCGCAGCGGAACACGGCGGAAGGCGGAAGATGCGCGGGACTCTCGACCGGCGGAAGTGGGCGGTTGGAACGAGGAGGTGGGAAAGCGAACGTCCGTTAGTCATTGCATTCCAATCCAACCGAAGACCAAAGAAGGAACGAAAGAATGAGCGAAAGGGAATCCATAGGCACAAATCCCCAACACTCGTGACCACGGCCGATCCCCGAGCGGCCGGCCGGCCGGCGGGCAGGTGGGGTGGCCGCGAGGACGTCCTTTTGGACCGTCCGCCGACCACCGAACTTCCCCGACGTTTCTTTCGCCCGGGGCGCTTTGAGCGGTCGGATTTGGAGAAGCCGGACGACCCCACCGGCCGGCCGGCCGCTCGACGAAGCGGGCGGATTTGCGCCGAGCGGACGGCCGCCCGTCCAATCCTTCGGTTTTGTTGCAAAAACGGCGACCACCCGGCCGGCCGGCCGCCAAGCCGGCGGCTCGTCTTCAGTCGGCCAGCGAAAAGACCGAAGGGCAACGAAGGAAGCAGAAGCGGGCGGAGGAGGGCGAGCGGAGGAAGCGGGAATCTCCGCTCCGTCCTCATCGCCCCGACTTTTTCGTCCGGCCGGCCGTTCGAAACTCTTGGCCGCCGAATTCCTGTGGTCAAACCGCCTTCATCTCTTCGGTCTGTTGCCACAAGAAGTCTTCCACTCATTCATTTCATCAAAAGCGGAAGGAATCGTTGAAGGGCGGAGTGTCTGCTGATGGCCGGCAGGTGGAAAGCCGGTCGTCTGTTTGAATGATCCCTCGAACTTCAACTCTCTTCCCTTCCGAGCTCTCTTCATTGTTCAAAGAGGAGAGACGGGCAGATGGCATCTTGATGCAGTTTTGTATCAAAAGACGCCCGCTCGGCGGATGTCCGCTCGAAATTGGGCAAATTCGGGAGGGAACGGCCGGCCGGCGGAAACGCGCCCGTCCGGAAATGCGAAAGCCGAAGAAACTTTCGGCCCGCCGCGGATTGACGACATTCGACCGAGCGAACGAACGAAAGGACGTCGCAGAGGAGAGCGCGCAGTCGAACGGCCGGCCGAAGTTAAGAAATCAAGTTTGCCGTCGGCCACCCACGATCCGAAACACACGACGAGGTCGGCGGCAACCCGAATGGTCTCGAATTCCAGCGGGAGTTCGGCAGAAAGCCGCCCGCCCGAACGGACGAGTGAGTCAACAGGTCGAGCGGAAAGAAACCGGAGGATTTTCGGGGATTACGCACGACGAGAGCAAGTAGACAAGACCTCTCCTTCTTCTTTCCCTCGATTAGACGGAAGTCCACAGTCGGCATTCGATGAACGGACGGCTTTTGTCCGCCGGCCGGCTCTCCGTTTGACTCCCGGCTCGGAGCGAAAACAAAAGACGACGCTCCTTTCACGACCATTTTGACGTCCTCCAAACGGAGCACGAGGTTCTCGAACAAGAAGAACACGTGTGTTTTCCCCACATTACTCGGCGAACACACGACTTCTTTCATCTCCGAACTGTTCGCCTGCTCCAATCGAAACACGGACGGCCGAAACGCCGAGTGGAGGAGTGAGGGTGTTCTTTTCGTTCGTTCGGTTGATGAAAAGCCGGGTGCCGAACGTCACTCGGCGAACAAAACGGATTGTTCTCCCGCACGAACGAGGAAAACGAGCGAGCGGCAGGGCGGGTGCCAAGAGAACAACGGAGACGAGCACAATCGTTCCTCTAATTCAATCCCAAGACAACCGGCCGCTTTGTCCCGCTCTCCTCCCTCAACCGAAGGACGTGGGAATCGGGCAGCAGGAGGTGCAAGAGGCTACAATTAGGGGGACCTCCCAGCGAGCAATTGGTCCCCGAAATCACCCGAATTCGCAAGAGCCAAAGTTCACGTCCGGCGGGCTCGAAAGCGATCGTTCATTTGCGAAATAAACAATCCGACCGCCCGCTCGCTTCGAACGACCGCCGGAAGCCACGAGATCAACGCCGAACTTCACACTCGCCGCAAACAAGCGGGAAGGAGCGAACAAGTGCGCAAAGAGCGGCGGATCGCCCAAATCCGCCCGCTTACTCACGAGCAGAAAACGAAGGGCGCCCAACTCATGACCGAAATGCAGCGAAGAATCGTGCAATCGACGCCGAAAACACGCGAATTGCCCGCGATCAACGAAACAAAAGTGGCTCGAATCAAGCGGTCGGTGGCCACGTGCTTGCCGGCCGCTCGTTGGAAGGAAGTGAGAAGAAGAAGGACCGTTGTCTCAAAAGAACTCACTCGTTTCCAGCCCGGGTACACGACCACCATCTCCGCTCGTCCGACTTTGGGTCGCGCGGCCAAGGACGCCGGTTTTTCGCCCCAACCGAAGGATATCGCTGAAATCCAGAGGGTAGGACGAGAAAGAGGGAAGTTCGTCCGTTCAAACGCCCCGCAATGAACTCCGACCGCCATTGCTCGCACGTCAATCATTTTAACGAGAAGCATCGCGAGTAAACGAGCAAAAAGCAGTGCACAAGCGAAAGAACGGGCCGTTTTGCAGTCGGCATTTGCGGAAGCGTTCAGTGAGCAATAGAGGCTGCAATTATGTAAGGCCATCTATCACGAGAACTGACGTCTCTGACGCATCATAACTGGCCCGAGACTACGCCGTTTAAGTTCTCTCATAGGCTATTCGTCCGACAACTCGGCAGGAGAACACGGACTGGTTTTAAGAAACGCAACAAGCGGAATTGAAACGGAAGATGAAAAGAAACCACCGGCTTCTCCAACCGCCAGAAGCGATAAGAACAAAGCGGTTGGAGCAGAAAAAAGCATCAGCTGATTAAAGCGATCGGTTGGACTTCAGTTGTGCACGAATAATTGCGAGCACAAAGCGGAAAGCGTACTTTTCTCCGTCAAACAGCGACCTTTTCGCTCCGTCGACAGCTCGAAGCGAGGGCGAGCGGGCGGGCGGGAATGACGGCAGAAATGAGTGATTAACCGCGACGCCAATCGAGGACACCCGAATTCCACCGCTTGTTATTCGTGCAACGTTCCCCCACTTCGATCTTTCAGCACGCGTTTGCCGATTGATTGATCTGTTTATTTCGCTCAAACACACGAACAAGTGGACAACGAATGGAGGCAGCGAGACGACTTGTGGTCCGTTTGAGTGAACGGCAGTGTAGAGCGAAAAAGCTGAAAAGAACGGAAGGTGGTCGGGTGCGCGACGCAGAGAACTCACGGTTCACTCCTCGTAGATCTCGCTGAGCAAGCGCGCGAATTTCTCCAAGAGGCCCGGCTGGCGGGGCGGTTCGGTCCACTCGACGACCGGAGCCTGGGTGGAATCGGAAGGGCGACCGCCGCCCCCTTGATTCTCGTTGTTCTGAGCGAACTGGCCGCCTTGCTGGAACGCGCGTCCTCCCTCTCCTCCCCATTGGCTCATCCCACGACCTCCGAACTGCCCGTCGTGCCCGAAGCGGCCGCCCATCGACCCGCGCGAGTAGTAGGGGGATTCCTCCCCATACTGCGGCCGCCCGAATCCCCCGCCCATCGGGTACGAGGGATCGCCGAAGCCAGGCGAATAGGGGTAATCGCCCTGCATGAACTGGCCACACACGTGGACGACGAGAAGGAAGAGGAAGACGGCGAGCAGTCGGACGTTCATTCCGTTCGATCGGTCGGCGAACTGCAAGGTTGCGCCCAATCGAATGACCAGTCCGCCGCTCCCTTGATCGTATCGATCGGGGAGATCGAATGACTGCGGGGATCGCTCCTTCTTTCGATCGGCCGCCTGACCTTTGGTTTCGTGGGAAAGGGGGCAGCGGCACGCAACCAAACGCAAATGCCGACTTCTTTACAAGGCCCCAGTCGGGCCGCAGAGATGACCGACCTCCACCGCTTGCGTTTGTTCGTTCGTTTCGTCGAGCTTGTTGTTCCCAAGCCCTTGTATGATTTACAACAAGCAGTGTCGGCGTGTTGTTTATTGCGAGCACAAACGAACAGATGTGGACAGCAGCACAGACGGGAACGAGTGGATTTGCGCCGGTCCAATTGCCGAACCAAGTGGAATGAGAGCGAGCTGGAAGCAAGAAGGATCAACGAATGCTCGCTTCAAGCCAGTAAAACTCACGTTCACTCAAAGAAGCCGCCGAGCACGTCACGCAGGATGTCGCCCATGTGCGGGATCTTCCAGAAGTGGTGTGGCTGGCTGCTCTTGAAGAAGGCGGACTGTTGTTGGCCGAACAGCTTGCGGGTCTCCGTTCGGATGTGCTCCTCGTGGGCGTCCGGGTGGCTTTCGGGGCGGGCGTGGACGAGCGCGAGGCAGACGACCAAAAAGACGGCGAGCAGCACGAAGCGGGCGTTCATTTCGAGAGTGGAACCAAACGAAATGCGATGTGCCCTCCAATGGCCGCCGTCTTTTATTCCCCGATCTTATCGCACGAATGCGAGCGGAGATCAAACCGAACGACCGAACGAGCAGTTGGGTGCCACTCGATGATCGGAGCGTTTGCTCAAGAGATCTCCGGCAGTCGTGGGTCGAGGGCATGAATGAAAAGGGAGATAAGATGCCCGATCAATCCGGCACTTCTCTCGTTTCCCAACAAACACGCGGGATGATAGACATAGATAATTTAATTCAATTACAGCACTGCATTCTGCCCATCAAAGCAATCAAAACTTTAGTCCTTCTGCTGCAAATATTTGTGTTTGGCCAGGGCAATCACGTCGCATCGCTCGTCCTTGTTGTACACGAGGCACGTTCGAATGAACTCCTGCAACAAAACGAATAAAGACGAATGGAGAGTGGTAAAACTGGCCTTCGCCTCGGCCGAGACTTTCGGCGCGTCGTCCGCATTCGGGAAGTCAACGGATTTTGCGCCCAGGATCGTCCGCTCTTGCCAAATTTGCGGTTGGGTTCGATCGTTGCCGAACGGCTGCAATCCACGAGTGAGCGGAAGGAAGGAAGGAAGTGGACGAAAGAACCTTCTTTCCGTACAGGCACTCGAACAAAATGATGCCCAAACTCCAGACGTCCACCTTCGAGCTGATCGTTGGGGTCACTCCGTACACGAAAGTTTCTGCTGCAATCGACGAGAATGAGGGCACGGGAGTACTGGAGACTCACGCGGCAAATACCATTGGGTTCCCGCCCCTTGGGACGTCAATTCGATGCTGTCGCCCGACGCCTCCATGAGTTTGGAGAGGCCGAAGTCGGAGATCTTCACGTTGTCCAGCGATCCCTCCTGCAGCAGGATGTTGGCCGGTTTCAGGTCGTAGTGGATGATGGACTCCTCCCGCTCGTTCATGTACTTCAAGGCCTCGACCACCTGCAAGAACGGGCGGATGAGCGGCCGATGGACGCGTTTGAGGAAGGCGGATGAGCGAAAGCCGCTGCTCGAAGCACGTGTCGGCGGAGTTCAATTACGAGCGGCCGCTAATTGCTCCTCTCTTTTCGCAACACTCGCCTGCTTGATGACTCGAGGGGCGTCCTTCTCGGGCATTTGCTTGTGTTTCTTGAGGTATTGCTCCAGATCGTCCCCGTTGCAGTACTCGAGCACCGAGCAGAACGAATCGTCGTTGATTTTGAAGCGGTCGAACAGCTGGACGATGTGCGGGTGGTCGAGTGACTTCTGACTGCAAACAGTCGATCGATTAGACGGAAGATAGAGGGAAGAGGGAACTCACATGTCGTTCTCGCGGATCGCACGCTCCACGTACTTCTTCTTGCGATGATCGTCCCACTGCTTGTCCACGTGGTGGATCTTGCACGCGACGAAGCAGTTCTGCTGGAGATCACGCGCCTTCCACACCTCCGAGAAGCCGCCCTTGCCCAACAGGGAGAGCGGGAGGTAGCGGCCGTTCAAGAGACCGTAGTTCGCGTACGCGGTCCGCTCTTCGTGTCGAATGCGGTTGGTCTCGCGCACGTAGAAGTTCTTCTCCTGCTCGAGGCGGTCCCGCTCGGCGATGCACTCGGCCTCTTCGCGCTTCAGCTCCTCGTTGCGCACCTTGAAGAGGGCTTCCTGACTGGAGGCCTCCTCGCGCGTCTCGGACATTTGCATCGGCCGTTTGGGGCAGCGAACGAATCCGGCGGCCGTGGTCTGCGTGGCGGCGGTCCTGAAAGTGGTCATGCGAGGAGGGGAGTCGATGAATGAAGAGCGAAAACAGCCACATGCTTGCCCGCCGGACGGCCTTGCGGCCAAGGAGAGCGGGCAGTCCGCCGTCCACCGCCGATTATCCCAATTGATCCGCTTTGGTCGGCCGGTCGTCCGCCGCCCGGCCCGACCGCTCGTCGCACACCGCCGCTCGGATCCCGCAACTTCCAAACGGCGCGGACGTGAATATTCGGGAATTACACACTTCTTTTCTGCTTCCTCCCCTCGCCGTTTCGCTCAACAAGCAGGCAAGAACTTCTTTCGGCCGCTGGCAGCCCGGACGGCATCACTTCGATTGATTCGAACTCGAGAGCATGGAAGCTTCTCGACCAAAGTTCGCAACGAATCCCCTCCACTCGCCCGTTCTCTCACGCAACGCATAATCGGCGCCAATTTGCGCAAAGCTCCTCAAAGGGCACCCGCTAACCGAGCGAAGGCGTTCGCTTGTGCCCCGAATATTTTTTCTTCGAATTCGAATCGACCCAAAGCGATTATTGCTGCTGTTTATTCGAAACACAAAGTCTAAACAACACGACATAGCCAGACGAGGACGCCGTGGTTGATTCGAAAATGGACTGGCGATGAGCTGCAGGGCTAAAAATGGAATTATATGACCCGCATAGAAGTGGAGCACTCACTGTTTCGAGCAGAAGTGCCACTCAATGTCCGAAGCCCTCCGCTAAGTTGCCGAATCCCGAGCGGACCTCCGTACGGGAAGTTGGCGCGCCCGTCTTGCCGCTGGAATGGCCGCTTTGACCGCCCGCAGGAGCCGCCTGGACGAGGGCGACTGCAAGAAGGAGTGCAAAGAACACGAAGAGAAGTCGGAAGTTCATTTCGATTGAGAGAAGGAACGAATGCCGAGTGTCGACGATGCGCCCCGCTTTCAAAGGGTGCGACCGGGGCGGGGCCGAGGCTCATCCGCGATCTTTCGGTTCGACCTTGCGATCTTCGCCGCGCGCTGTAAACTGCAGCGATCGATTCGGTAACGAGCGAAACAGCGGAATGTTTCACCGGTCAGCGGTTTGCGGCAACGGCAAGACGAATGCCAGGGCGGCTTCCTACAACTCTCTCGAACTCGTGATGCAGCCGCCCCCTCAAGCATTCATAAAAAGAAAGTCAAAAGAGCAAACCCGCTCGAAGACACCGCTTTGTTCTTTCGATCGCATGCATTTACAACGAGCGTCGATGAAACGGCCATCTGAAGGATCAACGGCATACGAATTTCAAGTTCGCTGACAATGAGGGCCGGTGGAACTTCTGCCCGCTCAAAGGGCCTCTTTGTTTCTACGGTTTCCACAGAATACGCACGTTGCGCTCTTGTTTCTTTAGCTTCTGATTAAGCAGGATCTTTTACCGAATTGAATCGACACAAGAGAAGTGTTGCTGCTGTTTATTTCAAGACAGAAGATTACACAACGCTGTTACAATACGAATAGGAAGGCACGCCTCCAAAGGATCGAGCTGAAGCTGGCGCGGCGTTCAATTCAACGGCTGCAAAAGAGGAATTAGTCATGAGCCGCAAGACACAAGAAGCACTCACTTATAGCCTTTGAGTTTTTGCCAGATGTTGAATCCTCCCTTCGGTTGGCCGTTCGAGTTGCCAGTCGGCGAGGGGCCTTGACCGCCCGCAGGGGCCGCCTGCACGAGGGTGGCAGCGAGCAGAAGGACGGAAAGGAACAGAGAGAACAGCCGAATGTTTATTTCGATCGGCGAAGAGCGAAAACGTTCAGTTCTCGCGTTTCAGCCGTCTTTTGAAGACCGCCGAGGGGCGGGGCCGGCATCTGCGAGCTGTAAAGTGGGGCGGTCCGTGTGAACGCAAAGATCAAGGCAACGCCCTTAAACAGTCCTTCAAACTCGTGATGCAGCAGGAAAAAAGATTGATTGCGCTCTTTTCGGACCCCCAATCCCCGCGTGTGTTTCTTTTGATTCGAACACGTCGATTGCCAACCCGCTCCTTTCCTCCCCGCTAAGCTCGCTGATTTATGGCCAACCGACAGCTGACCCGCACCTCTGCATTGAGCGTTAGACGCACGAAGTCCCTCTTTTTAAATCCAACCAATCCGAACAAGAGCGATTACTGTTGTTGTTTATTCGAAAAGAACTTGGAAGACACAGCTAAGATACAAAAGGGATGGTCAGAGAAGGGTGGACGTCGAAGGATCGGCTCGGAGGTCGAAGATCCATGGAGAAGAAGTCTGGAAGGACTTGAGATTAAAAAGAGTTGGAGGAAGGAAGGAAACTCACTGCTTAGCGGCCGTTTCCGTCGAGAGCCTGTCCAAGGCGCTCCATCGGGCCCTCGCCGCCCATTCCGCCGCCGCCCATGCCGCCGCCCATCGGTCCGCCGCCCATCGCGCCGCCGCGGTGGCCGCCCGGACCGCCCATGATGCCGCGGCCGGCGCCCCCGCCGTTCAACGGCCCGTTCATCCCGCCGCCGTTCATCGGACCGCCGCCCATCATGTTGCCGCCCATGGGCGCCGGCTGGGCGAAGGCGACGGCGAGCAGGACGAAGACGAGGAGCAGCGAGAAGAGTCGGGAGTTCATTTCGGATCGGATCGGAGAGGAGGAGGAAGGAGGAGGAGTGGAAGGAGGGAAGGAAGGAGTGGTTGGGTGCCGACTGCCGCCGCCCGGCCGCCTTTTGAGGCGCGCGGCGGGGGCGGGATCGAGGGCGCAAACACGCGCGCGTCGAAAGTCCGCGGCCCGCGCGACCGGCGGCGCGTTTGATCGGCGCACTTTGGACCGCGCGCAATCGGCGCCGATCGCTGGTCTTTGGTGCCCGAATGCGGAGGGATGCAAATTCCCTCACCTCCCTCACCTCCCGGCCGATCCCGGGCGCCCATTGTTCCTTTTTGTCACGAACCGGTCGACCGCCCGGATGCTCGACTTCGGCCTCGGCCCGCTCCAACGCCTCTTCGGCCGCTTCGTCGGGCGCGCGACCGCCGGCGGCCCGCAGCCGTCCATCTTCTGGCGGCCGGCGGAGGCGACGGAGGCGCACGTGCTCCGCGTGGAAGGTGACTCCGCCCGCCGCCCACTCACGCGCCCTCTGCAGTGCTGGACGCGCGGCTGAGCGGCCTGCGGGCGGGCGAGGCGACGGCCGTCTTCACGCTGCGCGGCACCGACGAGTGGCGCTGCGTGGCGCGGACGGAGGCGCGTCGCGTGCAGCCGGACGGCGCGTGCGTGTGGCAGGAGGCGATGCAGTTGTGAGTGGCCCCCGCCCGCCTCGACCGCTCCCTCGACCGCCGGTTTCAGCGCGCCCCTGGTCGGCTACTCGACGCTGAAGATCCGCGTGGAGCGGCGCGCGCGCTTCGGCCGCCGCCGTGTGGCCGCCGCCCGCCTGCCGCTCGCCGCCGTCCCGCGCACGCCGCCCGCCGCGCCGCTCGTCCTCCCGCTGCGCCTCCGCGGCCGGCCGGCTGGCGAGCTGCGCGTCCGGCTCCACTTCGCTGAGCGGGGAGTTCCATGGACAGAAGGTGCTGGTGCGTTGCTGCCGATTATTCCATTCTCCTTATCCTTCCTTCAGCTACCCTTCCTGCTGTTCCTGCTGTTCCCTCGCCCGCTGACGCCGTGGAGCCGCCGGGCAGACCCCGATTCCTGCACAAGGTGGGCAGAATTCACCGATCAATCGACCTCCGCTTGCAGGCGCTGGCCGCCTTCCAGCTGCTCTCCTGCGCGTCCGCCCGCCGGCCGCCCGTCCAGCCGCCGCCCTCGCCGTCCATGCCGCCCGAGTCGCCGCCTTCCGCTCCGGACGCGCCGGCGCCCGCCCGCTCGGAGGTGCTCGTGCGGCTGGTCGGCGAGCTGCGCGCCCGCTGCCACGCGCAGGACGCCGAGCTGGCCGCCTGCCGCGAGTACCTCGACTGGCTCCTGCCGCGCGTCCTCGCCGCCAACCCCGAGCTGCTGGACAAGTCCCACAGATAAGATACCGTTTTGTTTGTTCGCGTGTTGTTCGCTGTTCGTTGAGTATAAAGAAGGAATGGAATGGTCGTAACACGAACGTTTATTAGGAGATCAAAGCAAAGAACTACGCGTGTTTGCTGCTTATTAGTTGGACTGTAGGAAGCTTATTATTATTAGGGGAGTTATAAATGGCATGCTCGTGCCTCAAGTCATCGGTGCGGGTCCGGTCAGCGTGGGGCCGATGCACATGTCCATGTTGTCCATGATGTTCATGCACCCCGAGCAGCTCACGGAGTCCCCGTCGAAGTAGGCTGCCGTGTCTGCAAGGTCGCGCATTAACCCCCGTTCAAGAACACTCAAAAACCAACTCATGGGATTGAACATCATCGTCGCATCATCGTATTGAGTCATTAGCGTGAAAACGCTATTGTCCGTGCAGGTGAGCTGCGTGTCGGCGGTGCCCTGGATAAAAGCATTCATTTTGCAGACTGAAAGCAGAGGGAACATCAAGAGAAAACGGAAAGAAGCTCCTACCGCCGCCCGAACAGAACGGAATGAACTGGACGGAGTCGGGGACGGCCGCTTGAGTCGGCGGTTGGCAGCACACGCCGGCCGTGTTGCAGATGCAAAGGTTCGTGTCCGTGCAGGCCACCGCCACGGCGATCTGCGCGTTTCCTTGTGCGTCGCTGGGGTCAGCAGTGTCGGCCGACGTGTACCAACTGCGGGTTCCGGAGTCGCAGGAAGTGCAGTGGGCTGCAAGGAGCAATGAGCACATTTATTCTCGGATCCCCCACCAATAGCTTCTCGTTCGAGGAACGTCTGCCGGATGGTCGTGCCCGCGTCGATCGTCAAGCCGGCGCTGTTCATGTCCGGAGCAACGCAAGCCGGTAGGGTCGTGGTGGTCGTCGTTGTGGTCGTTGTGGTGGTCGTTCTGAACACTCGTTTGCGATCAAAAACACTCATTAAGAGTGTTACGTGGTGGTCGTTGTCGTTGAGGTGCTTGCCTGCAAACGACTCTGAATAATCAGGCATCTAATCAAACGCTTGCCGTTGTGGTGGTCGTCGGCGTGGTCGTGGTCGGAGTTGTAGCTAAACGAAGGGAACATGCTCTAGTCCGAGGCAAACGGCCACTCACTCGTCGGCGTGGTGGTCGTGACAGTGGTTGGAGCAATGGTTGTGGTCGTTCGGGCCGGCGTGGCCGATCGCATGCAACCCTCCACTCCAGTCCAGATCGCGAGCAGCACGAGAAGGAGGCAGGGACTTCTCATTGCGAACAGACGAGCCGAAGCGAGAGTGAAAGCGAAGGAGCGTTTTGTTCGCAGCTCTCAGCTCGTAAATCAGCCGCCGTTTTCTTGCGATCGCCGCCCGCTTTGCCGTTTGAGTGCGCAATCCAACCGAAAGCCACCTTCGGGATTCGCCCGCCCGGAGCGCCGCCGGCATCGCGGACTTCAAGAAGTTTTTTCTCCGTGGTGTGTTGTTGATCTTCGGAATGTCCGCCTTCTCGTCCGCCCGACTGCACGCCTCTCAAGCGGCGCCCGCCCGCCCGGCTGCAGTCGACTGAACGCTCATTAGCGAACGGAAGCGAGTGGGCGGCTCGAAAGAAGTGATCCTCGCGAACAAACTAAACAGAAACACGGCGCGGATTGATTGCCGCCCGGGATCTCCGCTTTCCAACCGACCGATCGGATCGCTGAAATCAATGCGGAAGCGAGTGGTGGACGACTCATTCCCCTGAACACACCTGCCCGCATCGAAGTGATGTCAGTCAATTGACTTGTTTGAAATGAGTGTAGTCGAGTGATCGTTAACGAGTATGTTGAGTAATAAACGACGAGGGGATCGGGTCGTGTTTTCGGATTGATCCGTTCGCTTCCTGCTTGCCGCCGATCGCCGCAAAAAAGTGAATGTGGGTCAACGCCGCTCGGCTTTCGATTTCGTTCGATCGGCGGGATAATCGAGCGATCACGGCGGACGTTCAAACCGCTTTGATAAATTGGACCGTTGAGGAGTGGAGCATTCGTTAATTACACGACCGAAGGTGGAATGACGCTGTTGATAGCGTCAACCTTCGCAAAGATATGCACGCGTTACAAGGAAAGACTTTCACGTGAACAAACAAAAGAAGACGCCGCAAAGCACACCCGGACGCTCAACCAATCGTAAAGTTAGAGACCAAAACCGCGCCGCTTATCAACGGTCTAAATGAGGTCAACATCCGCTCTCAAACTTCGTACATTGCATTCATTAATGTTTCCGTTATATTTGTTTTATTTCAACACTAATGCCGTTTGCATTGCGAGTGTGCGCGAGAAATTCGACGTTTCTTGATGCTAGTACAAATTGAACCCAACCATCTTCTAACGCTCTGTCTACGACCTACGTGGAGGTTCTGAACGGTGGCCCCGCGAGTTCGGATCACAATTTTTGTGTCCACAAGCGCAGACCAGCGATTCCACTTCGATCCAACCAACACGAACCGATCGGTTTGATGCGAGAGAACGAGTGGATTTGCATCGCAAACAAGAAGCCTCCGCATTCTGCCGCCCCCGAACAACAAACCGCGTCGATTGACGTGGAGGACGGAGCGAACATCACGAGAGAACACGGACGGCTTCGACTCGGAGCGATTCGGCTGATCAGGAGTGAACAAAAAGCAGTCCTTTGATCGAGATCGCCGCAGCTCAACGGTTTGTTTCAGCCGTTCGTCTGCTGTTTGATCGACCGGAAGCCTCCCGGCCGGCTTAACAGTCGGCAGTTCACGGCCGCCCGCCCGACCCAAACGACCGACTTCTCCCTTCTCTTCATTCATTCATTGTTGTTTCAATCGACTGCAATCATTCCTTCCGCACTAATCAACCCCTCCGACGGCGGCGCCAAGGACCGACTGGTGGACGGCTACCGAAAGCGAATGCGCCCCACGATGCTCTTCCGCAACGAGCGCACGATGATCACTTGGGTGAGTGGGTGGGAAGAAGGGACGGCTAGCAAGGCAATACTTGCTCGAATCCCTTTGGAATGAAATTGGAGGCTAAAAGCTCCTATTCGGTTCGATCGGATGAGAGCGAAAACGGCAGCCACGGCGGATGATCCGCTCGCTCTTCGATCGAATCGACGGGTCGATTGGATCGCGGGTGAACAACAAATCCACTCACTCACTCTAAACTTTCTTTCCATCTCTCGAAATGTTCCAAGTGGTGCTGAACGGGCGATTCAAAGTGCGGGTTCGCTTGCAGGTGGCCATTTGCATCCTCTTCATCCAAATCCTCGTCCTCTGCCTCCTGTACGCGTCCAACTACTCGATCATCATTAGCCACGGCAAGACGCCCGCCCTGCCGCTCCTCCAGTCGTTCATCAGCAACGAGGAGAAGCGAGGGCGCGAAGAGAGACGCGAGGAGCCGGTGGACGAGAAGGCGGAAAGTGGAGGCGACTCGCAGAAAGTGCACGAAGGTTCGTCCTTTGTCCGTCGATCACTCCTCTCCTTTCGTTCAGAACACCTGGACAAATCGAAGCAGGCGGCCGCCGAGCCGGACTCGGGCTCCAAACACGTGGACGGCGGGGTGGACGACGAGGCAGCGAAGAAGGCGGTGCCGGACGTTTGGCTGCGGGACCCCGAAGAGCACTACCGGGTGCCGCAAGAGAAGATCACCTTTGCGGACGATCTGAACGCGGACATCTACCAGGCCGACTACTCGCTCTCCCATCCGATGGACAACGCGTGCCGCTTCCCCATTCTGATCAAAGGTCTGCGCCCCGATTGCCGCCTCCGTTTATTCCCTCGCTGCCTGCAGACGAACCCGACCTGCTGCCGGCCGTCGATCACTACGTGGAGGCCGAGTGCCCCGCCCCGAAGAGGCCGGTTCCGTCGAGCAGCTGCACACGGGCGAGCTGCTCGTCGGCCGCCGCTTTTTGTCCAAAGGCCCCAAGAACTTCACGTGTTACGCCCAAGAGCTCTCCGGTGCGCTCCGCCCGAAGAACATGCAGTTGAACTTCGTCGGCGATTTTATTGAGGTGAGTTCAAAGGTGGAGAGAGGATAAAGGAGGTGACCTGGCTGGTAGCTTCCGTACAACAAACGAGTTTACGTCGAGAAGGACCAATTCTACGTGCAATGCAAGGAGCCGAGTGGGAAGATTCGTGAGTCTCATTCCTCTCGCTCTCTCCCCTCACTTGTCGCTTTCAGTGTTCGAGGACGCGTTCACGAACATCCCGTACAAGGAGCGCTTGCATCCGCCCCAACTGGACGGAACCCTCAACTTCTCCGTCGCCCTGCTGATTCTCGATTCCAACTCGCGCAATCAATTCTTCCGGCACGCGCCCCAAACCGTGAAGTTCATGCGGGAGAACGGCTTCCAAATCCTCCACGGCTACAACAAGGTGGGGGCACGGAACGGAAGTAAGAAATGAAAGTGGTGGGATTGAAGGTCGCGGATAACTCAGCAGTCAATCTTCTACCCTTGCTTGCGGGCAAGACCTTCGACTTGAAGAAACACGGAATCGAGCATCTGATTCGTCCAGACATGGAGTTGACGCCCGCAATGATCAAAGAAGACGTCTGGAAACACGCGAACATGTTCACCAAGCTGATGAAAGGTGAGTGCCTCTCGTTCTGCTTCTAGCAGATTGAACGGAGAGTTTAGAGCGGGGCTGCAGCACGCTGTGGAACGACGACATCATGGTTCGCTCAGTTCAATGAATGTCTGTCCACATACTTTCACTTTGCTTTCGGGTCGGAAAGCTTGGGCTGCTCAACTACGACCAGTTCAAAGGATTCTACAAGCCGGTCGCCGACTACTTCTTTCGGTTCGTTCACTTCCATTACAGATGTTCTACTCCTTTTTGCAGGCCCTACTACGAGTACCTGTATCAGAAGCAGGACGCTCGGAAGGCGTGCGTGAACGGCCGCCTGATCACCCGGCGGATGCTGGAGATTTGGGAGCGGTTCGTCTATTTTTCCTTCTTCCCTGATTCTTCTTTCCGCAGATTCTCGACCAAGTACGCAAGGGAATGCCACTTTGCGTTCACGTTCCTGACGGCCCTCACGCACGACAACGCGAACGCCGTCGAGCTGTTGGACCAAAACATCTACGACGCCCTCCTCCGCATGAAGTACAAGGGCGTGTTCGACAACACGGTTGTCGTTGTGATGGGCGATCACGGACAGCGAATGGCAAGCACTCGCGATCACCCATCGAGATCCATCCTTCTTTCTTTCGTTTGCAGTCAGAAGTGCAGCACACGTACTCGGGCCGCATCGAAGAACGAATGCCCTTGATGTCCGTCTACTTCCCCGAGAAGTTCCGAAGAGCGTACCCGGAGAAGCTGCGCAATTTCATGATCAACAAGGTGAGTTCGTTGGATCGTTCGATCGATTGATCCGTACGACCAGAACCGTTTCGTCTCCAACTACGACATGCACGAGACCTTCCGCGAACTGCTGCACTTGGAGGAGGCGGGCCGGCAGCCGGTCGGCCTCTCGCTCTTTCCACGAGATCCCCAACGATCGGCTGTGCAACGACACGCGCGTCGTTCATCACCACTGCACCTGCCAAGAGGAGCTCCCCGAATCGCTCGTTCCGCAAGAAACCAAGGTGCATCGGCTTGATCGATCCCTTCTTACAGCCTGTTGTTTGAGGACAAAATGTTCACCGAGCTGGGCAAATACGTGGAGTTCAAGACGGAGCGCTTGGATTGCGTGCAGTCGGCCAAAATCGACCGACCGCGCTACTTCACGCCCTACACGATCAACGCGATGGCCCGCTCGGGGGTACGCACTCCCGACATGTGGGATCCGAAGAAGAACTACACGTCCGCGATGAACGAGATCTTCGACGTCGAGTTCGACGTCCCACTCGAGGTGCAGACGAGCGGCGGCGAGTCGTTCGCCCGCCGCTTCGTTCTCCGCAGTCGGATGGTGTTCCACCGGAAGACGGGCTACGTCCGGCTGATCGCCAAGCCGCTCCTCGGGGACCCCGAGCGGAAGTGCTCGAACGTCTTCATCATCGACGACATGTGCAGGTGCTTCGAGAGGAAAGGCTGATCGCTTTGGAGTTCGCCCACCTGTTCTTCGTTCTTGCTGCTGTTTCTGTACATCCCTGTCCGTTCATCCCTCTTTGCTATGCAAATGAACTCTGCGCTCTCTTGTGGCCAACCAGCAAGTGATCAGTGGAGTTTATCAAATGTTCGTGCGAGTGGTGTTTCGATCGCGGCTTGAGACGACGACGACCGCCTCGGTTTGAGTGGAAGACGGGCGCCACACGAGGATGAAGTTGTAGATGAGGCCGGTGCAGAGGCCGTCCGTGGAGAAACAAAGCGACGGATAGGGGCCCAGCAGCCGATACTGATCGACGCCCATGTACGTGAGGAAGGAGAAAAGGCTGGTGGGCGCGCAGTTGAGCAGCAATTCGGTACAGACCGCCAGAGAAGCAACGACGTGGCCCTGATGAAGAAGCAAGGGGGTTGTGGCTACGAATGGGAGGACTCACTTGTCGCTGATTCGCGGTCATCGTTCGGTGTTGCTGCCGCTGGTGGACGACCAGCCGGCGCCAGAAGACGAACGCGAGGACGGCGTTGATCAACCCCATGGTTGCTTTTGGGAGCATAAACAAGTAGCCTCTGCTCTTGAACACTACAAACAAGTAGGATGCCACTGGTTAATGCTGAAGAGGGACGAACGCAAACAAGGAAAAATTGGGCACGCTGAAAACAAAGCGAGTGATTGAATTGCTGGAAAGAAACCCACTTGTTTCTTCTGGAAGCGGCCACTCGATGTACGTCTGGAGGAGAGCAAAGAACAGGCCGACGAACAGGGATGCAAAGACGGTCAACCAGAGGAATCTCTTGCGATAGAAATTATACTGAAGCGTTCCTTTCATTAACAGTCTGGTCAATCGACGACTCGCCTTCATTGGTGAATGGACGATGAAGATCCGATTGATGAGCAGGAAGGCGACCGAAGACGAGAGGCACAGGCCGGAGAGGTTGAGCAGGAAGAACCCTGTCCAATACATCCACAAACCGGAGTAGGGCGCTGGAAGGAAGGAAGTAAGAAGGCGGAAGTCACGTGCGACCGCTCACTTTGACTCCTGCCCTCCCAACTCATGTAGCCCGCGTGAATAACGCCCGACGTGTTCGTGCAGCACCAATAGACGATGTTGATGATCAAATTGCCGAACAGTCGCTGGTGGAGCGACGAAGTGAGGATGCGGAACAAGAGGAAATACTGGAGACACGCGCCAGCAGCGTAGAAGACCGTCTGGAGCTCGTATTCGAAGAGAACGAGTGGTGTTTGCATCATGCTGAGTGAATGAGTGGCAACAAGCGGGGGAAGAAGGCGGTTTGCCGAGACCTTCTCGAGTGCTCTAATGCGATTTCGTTGGACTCGCACCTGCGGTCGCCGCCCTCCGATTTGTGTTCCGCATTTCCGCCAGCCCGCTTCGTAGTTCGAGAACGTGAACTCCGTAGGAATTTTGGCGTGACGTCTTCCGTTCTTTCGCAACATTTTCTTCGAAATGCTTCGTCGTATGAAGCGAATCAGAAGCGGACAAAAAGCGTGTCTACCGAAAAGATGTCTGCTCGAATTTCAAGTCTTCTGTGAGTCACTCCTACAAACGACTTCTGTCGATTTGTTCGAAGCATTTTGTCAAATCCACTCCATTCGGTTACAAACCAGGTACCGGAAGAAATAGTTGGGTTGAAAGATGCGCAACGTTGAAACGTGGACTCGCGTCCGGCGGTCGCCCACCTCCCCACGTTTCGATCCCGCGGACCGGTCGGCGTGAACGAAAGAAATCAACGGAAAGCGGAATGCAAAGCCGGCCGGTCGGCGAATGTTCGCGGCAACAACCGCGAACGGGTTTGATCGAAGTGGAAGGCTGGAATGAAACGAGTGGATTGTTGGATCGAATAATCGCCCCCACTCAACCAGCGACCTTTGAAGTGCTTGGCGCCAGAAGAACATTGGCGGTAAGCGGCTTGTTTGGTCGGTAACAACCCCACGGAAGCCACGTGTTTGTGATCGATCCACAACGATCGCCGATTTAAATTTGTGCCTCTTGTTGTCGAAAGTTTGCCAAATCGAGTCCAAATGCCGCCTCCGACGAGCAAACAGCCGCCGCCTACGGGCTGCAGCGTTGCCTCGATGGTTCGTTTTTTGATTCCTCGCCTTCTTTCGATCATCAGGGATTGCAGATCGTGTGCGGGATCCTCGGCCTGCAGCTGATCGTCCTGCCCGCCCTCTACTTCACGCACTACTCGATGAGCATCACGAACGGCGGCCGCATCGGCTGGCGCTCGAGCGAGCAGTTCACCGTCTTTGCGGCCGAGGTCTTCGGCTCCAGCGAGGAAGCGAACGGAATCAAACGGAAGTCGATCGAAGCAGTAGAGAAAAAAGAACAGCAAAGTGGGTTCATTCAGTACCACCTCGAATTTATTTCTTTCGTTCAGATCAAATAGAACAGGAAGCACCAGTGCCGGTCGTCCCGCCGTACCGCAAAGCGAAGAACGGCGACACGCCGCACGGTCCGTTAAACCAAGTGAAGATCGACCGTTGTGAGCGGCTTCAACTTCTTCTCCGCACTCTTCCACTTTTGTTCAGCGCACATAGACGAGTCGAAAGAAGTAAACGAGACGGCGGACGCGAGTGTGCACGAGGAGAACCCGCGGATCGATCGGCCGGCTGCCGGCTGGCGGGCGCCGGATTGGGTGGGTGCGCGGCCGAAACGGCGAAGTCGCGTGCCGGACGGGCCGCTCACTTTTGCGGACGATCTGGACGCCGATTTGTTCGACGTCGACTACTCCGTTTCCCATCCGATGGACAACGCGTGCCGTTTTCCAATCCTTCACAAAGGCACGTTCATCACTCCCTCATCTTCTTTCATTTCTCGCTGCAGACGAGCCCGACCTCCTGCCGTTCGTCCAGCACTTTGTGAAAGCCGAGTGCAAGAAGCCCAAACAGCCGACGTTGATCGAGCAGCTGCCCAGCGGCGAGATCCTCATTCATGCCCGCTTCAAGACGAACTCCTCGCTGCAATTCAAGTGCTACTACCAAGAGCTCACGGGCGCCATCCAACCGGACAACAAGAACTTTGATTTCAAAGGCGACTTGAAAGAAGTGGGTTTTCTTCGGCTTCTGTTCACTCGATTTCTTTAGTTACCGCTCAACCGTCGCTTCCTTGTCGAATTAGATCAATTTTACGTGGAATGCCGCAGTCGATCGGGCAAGATCAGTGAGCGCCTTCTTCCATCCATTCGTCAACCAATCGGCCGTTCAGTTTCCTCGGACGCGTTCACGAACATCCCGTACAAAGAGCGCTTGACACCGCCCCGCCTGGACGGCACTCCGAACATCTCCGTCTCGATGCTCGTGCTGGACTCCACCTCCCGCAATCAGTTCTTTCGGCACGCTCCGCTGACCCTTCGCTTTATGCGCGAGAACGGCTTCTTGGTGCTCAACGGCTACAACAAAGTGAACGACAACTCGGCCGTCAACTTGGTATATGAAGATGTGCAGCAGGAAATAGACCTCCTAATTGCTTCCTCCTCTTCAGACTCCTTTGTTGGCGGGCAAGAGCTTCGATGCAAAGTACTACGGAACGAATCGGATTCTTCGCAAGGACATGATCATCGCCGACAAGGACGTTCATTTTGACTTTTGGGAACACGCCGACATGATCGTCCAACAAATGAAAGGTCGGAAAAAGCAAGAGAGCGGATGGAATCAGTGTCTTTAGATCGTGGTTGTGCAACGATGTGGAACGGTGAGCTCCCTGTAGACGAGAACGAATGAACAAACCGTCTTGCAGATGACATCATGCATCCAATCTTGGGCCTCTACAACTACGGGCCAATCAAGGTGGTAGACAACTGGCGAACTAACGAACGCTTTGCAGGGCTTCAAACGTCCGCCCGCCGACTACTTCTTTCGGTTCGTTCTGACTGGAGTCGCTTCATAAATTGGGTCCTTCAGGCCTTATTACATGCACCTCTACAAGAAGCATTATCCGGAGAAGCTGTGCATTAACGGTCAGTTGGGGCAGTTTCGCTTTCTGCAGAACTGGGAGCGGTGAGCAGCGGAAAGACTAGAAATCAGTGCTGACTGTGTTTGATTGAAGGTTTGCCACGAAATACGCCCGCACGTGTCACTTCGGCTTCTCCTTCCTCACCGCGCTCACTCATGACGACGCGAACTATCTGGAGATGCTGGACGAAGCCATGTACAACGCGCTCATTCGACTGAAAGAAGCGGGCGTGTTCGACAACACACTCATGATCATAATGGGCGATCACGGGCAGCGGATGGTTCGATTGAAGAGGGGATACAGAGCAAGGAGAGCTTGTTTGCAGTCAGACATTCAAAAAACGTACTCGGGACGAATCGAAGAGCGAATGCCGCTGTTCGGCGTCCGCTTCCCGCAGAAATTTCGCGAGCAGTTCCCCGAAAAGGTGCACAACTACCACGTGAACACGGTGAGCAGCAAAGGAGCTCCCCTCACTCACCTCTCCTTTGCAGAACTGGCTGGTCTCGAACTTCGACCTGCACGAGACCCTCCGTGAAGCGCTTGGCTTGAACCCGCCCGACCGACAGCCGGTCGGCCTCTCGCTCTTTCATCCGATCCCCCGTAATCGGACGTGCTTCGAGTCACGCATTCCATACCACCATTGTACGTGTCAGCAACGGCTGGACGCGAGCCTCGTGCCGGCGGACATCAAGGTAGCTTTACTCGCCTCCGTTCGTTGCTCAACGAGGATTGCAGACGAAATTGATGGCCGACTTGAATTCCTACCTCGAAGCCGCTCGACCGTTGATCCAATGCGTGCGGGAGGTGGTCGTCTCGCCGCCGCCCGCCTTCCAGCCGTTCACGATCAACGCGCACGCGCGGGCGGGCATTCGGGCGGCTCACGACATGCAGAAGAAGACGCGGAAGGAGCGCGCCCAAATGAACGCCGCCTCGAACGCGATCTTCGACGTCGAGTTCGATGTCCCCGTTCGCTTGCTGCCGGCCGACTCGGCTGAACGGGGCGCCGAGGAGCGGGAGTTCTCCTTTCAACTGCGAACTCGCGGGATTTGGAATCGCTACACGAATTACACGCGGCTGATCGCAAAGCCCCTTTTGCGGAAGGGCCCTGAGAAGTGTGCGGACATCCGAATCCTCGAGGACGTGTGTCGGTGCGTGAACGAGTGAGCCGAACGTTCTTTCGTGTGTTGAGTAGTCAGCATTCGATTCTCACGGGTCCACCTTTTTCTTCGTTGTTTGTTTGTGCCTAATAAATGGAGTGCTTGTTCGTCCGGGCGTTGCAAACAGCGAACATCAGCGAGCAGACGGTTCGGTCGAAAAGGAGAACGTTGCGCCGATCAACGTCGCCAAGGGGCGAGCGCCGAGTGTAACACGCCCGGAACACGCGCGCGGGCGGCGACTTTGGCGAACAGCCGGCGGAAGGAGCGAGTTGAAGTTTAGTGTTAAAAAGTGCGGACGTTCGAGGAAAGACGCCAATAATGCGTGGAATGTGAGGCGAACATAAGCGAACAATCGGTTGTTCTTGGAGTGAAAATATGGGGACTGAAAGACGGCCACATTGTCGAAACGAGGCTCTTATAAAGGAAGACCAATGCTAGTTCCTCCTAGCTATGAGAAAACGAAGACCCGTCTGCTCTATTTGTCCAAATCCGTGCGTATATTTCAAGCAACAGTCCAGACTACAGCGTTTCGATCACTCGCATTACTCGGAAGTGTTCCCGATCAAAGGTGGAAGTTTTCGCCGAAGAAAGCAACGATCGGAACGACGAGCAAAACAATTCGCCCAATCACGCGTATCGTTGAGTAGTTTAAAAGAGCGGGCGGATGGACGGCGACCACAGTTGATCGAGAGCACTCACCAATCTTGTGACCAAATGGCGATTCTCCGGGTTTCTTTCGTCCTCCTTCTGCTCTTGTCTGCTGCGGCCGGTGAGCTTTCGAATGGATAGAGCGGATTTATGGCTTTCGTTCAGCCGACCATCACTCCCACTCGGATAGCGGCAGTTCGAGCAGCCATGACAGCGGGTCTCACTCGCATCACTCGTCGGACTCCGGGAGCTCACATCACCACAGCAGCGGAAACGAGTACGGGAATGGACATCATACCCATTCCCACGGATCCTATGGCTATGAGTAAGGACGCAATCCAATCTTTTTGTTAAACGTTTCATTTCAGCTCTTTCGGCTGGGGCTACAACTGTATGTTTAAAAAAGAGGCGAAAAGAACTCGTAAATTTCAGCCTATTCATATAACCCGTCCTTGTGGGACTCGTCGTCGTCCAGCAGCAGCTCTTCCTATGGCTCGGGCTACGCGGGCTTGTACTCTTCTTACCCCGTTCGTTTTCGCTTCGACCGCATTTCAAAGGAAGTTGCTTACAGAGCTACTACTCCAATTCCAACTACTACTCGTCGTCACCTTACACATATCAGTACGGATCAAAGTGAGTGGAACCAGAGCTTTTGATTGATTGAAAAGAATGAGTAAGACAATGGCCGCGTTGTGGCGACGTTTTTGCACTCTAAGTACTCTGCAGAAATATCATTTCGTCAAACTTCATTACCTTATTCACCTCACTTCTTTCAGTTACTATTACCCGTCGTCGACGTACGCTTCAAACTACAACACGAACTCGTATTACTGCACGTATTGGCCTCAATATTACCAATGCCCGCAGCAGACGAACCAGCAGCAATGGAGTTACGGGAAATGATTCAATTGTCTTTCCACAACCTTCTGTCTGGATTGTGCATTTGACCCGATAAAGCGAGCGAGTTCTTTTTGGTGCGTCTGGCTGGTCCGTTGACGTCCATCCGAGGGTTGATTGTTGCTGCGGCCCGCCCGAACGGAAACCGCCGGCCGCCCGCCCGCCGGTTGTGCAAACAGACGGGCGAACAAACCGACGAGCAGGTGGAAGGCGGGCGGGCGGGCAGGAGGGCGAGAAGGCGGCCGTCGGACGTCCCGATCGCCCGTTGGGCGGCGCCTTTTTCAACGGGCGGCCTCTGAGTTCTAGAGTGATCGCGGGAAGCGTCTAGTTTGATCGGCAAACACCCACTCGTTTCGAACCAAATTTTCTGCCGGCCGGGCTCGGAATTCAATCTCCGCCGTCCGTCGAGTGTTCGCCTTTTTCGACCTCCTCCCCTCCCGTCGGTTTGGTCGGCGGTCCGCAGCAACGGCCGATAAAATCGGAGGTCTCGCCCGCTAATCGATGCCGGCGATCGCTCCCTTGGCGAGTCATTTGAAGTCTGTCGGCGGCGTGTAGTTTGGAGCCGGCCGTGAGTTCTCCGCCCGTCCGTTCACTAGCTCGTTTTCCACGCCCTTCGGTGCGCTCGACGTGGCGCCGGTTGAAAGAACGCTTTTGCGCTGCGCTCCGTGTTTACGCCCGCCGTCTCCTTTGTTTCGTCTGTATTGATTCTTGTTCGTTCTTTCCGTTCGGATGACCGTCCCGTGCAAAATTTGCGGCGGCGAGCCGTCGGCGATTCACTTCGGAGGTCGCTCTTGTCGGTTAGTTCGATCAAAAGACACGTGCAATTGATGTTGTCTTGATTGCAGATCTTGCAAGGTGCCTTCGAATCATAAACTGTGTTCATTCCACGTCATCCACTGTCTTTAGGCCTTTTTCCGTCGTTGTTTAAAGTTGAACAGAAGCTACAAATGTGCCCTTGGGCATGAGTGTGTGATCTCCAAGACCGCTCGCTTTTACTGCCGCGGTTGCCGATGGCGGTTGTGTTTGGAAGCCGGCATGGACCCGAAGCGTGAGTTCTTTAATTGAATTCGGTCCTCATCGTTCGCTTGAGTGGTCCACTGCGATCGTGCGCGAAACGAGGAGTTGCACAGCGCGATCACGAGCAAGGAGCAGGAGTCCTCGCCGCTGCCGCCCGATCCGTGCTCCACGAAGGCGGTCGCCATCCAGCATTTCGTTCGTTCTTCCCACTCACCCTCTCACTTCTCGCTCGCTTCAGATCGCCGATCACGACGGGCCGTTGGGCTTTCGGTCGCCTCCTGCAACGTTCGGGGACGCGGCCGACTTCTCCGCCCACCTTCGCTTCTTTCGGGACGTCGACCGATTTGTCGCCCACTTCGAAGACCCCCAAGCCGACTTCCATTCGAATTGCAACGTGAACGTGAGCATCGAGGAGGGCTTCCTCTACGCCCCGCGGCTGCTCTCCCAACGGACGAAAGTGAGTGGAAGAAAGAAGGAATCACCCGAATTGCTGGCAGATGTCGTGGGAGCCGGTGCGATCGTTGGTGCCCGGAACGTTTCTCCCGGTCGGCTGCCGCTCTGTCGTGCACTTCGTGGATCTCGTCTCGCACATCCCCGAAGTTCACCGGTTGAATTCAAGCGATCTCTTTCGTCTTCTCGTAGCGAAGAACCTGGACATACGCTATCTGATCACGATGCAGCAGACATTGGTGCACACAAGCGCCAAGTGCCTCGTGTTTCCTTGGGGAGTGTGCCTTCCGCCGGAGGACGAGGGATTCGCCCAAGCGAAGGGGAACAAGTGAGTTCCCGCCGATTTTCGTTCAATCCTTCTTTGTTTGCTTCCAGATTCCTCTCGAACACGGTGGACATCTCGCTTCGATTGTACGAAGTGTTGATGGAGCCGCTGAAAGAAGCCTGCCTGAACGAAGAAGAGTTCATTTTCCTGCGGTTGCTCGCGTTCTTCACCGGCGGTACGCCCACTCCTTTTTCCTCATCCCTTTTTGCTAGTTTAGCCGGAAAGTTGAGCAAGGAGGGGCGAGAGATCGTCCGAAAGGCCCGCCTTCACTACGAATCGCTCTTCATTCGCTACTTGTGTTCACGGATGGAGCGAAGGCCGGCCGTCGACCGAATGACTCAAATCCTCACGCTCTTGCCGCTCGTTGAGGTAAACGAGAGACCGCTCCTTCAATTCATCTCCATTCGATTGCAGCAAGCGGCCGCCCTGCAAAAGAACTGGATACTCAGCTCGCTTCTGTTCACGGGAGTCAGCGGCAACTTCACGCGTTGGGTGGATTTGGCCGAGTGATCGCAGGGCACTTGTTTTGATGTTGCTCGTTTGTTCGATAAATTATTGGTTTTGTTTGACGCAGTGGTAGAGGACAGTTGTGCACTACGAAAGACACAGAGTATTAGCCGAAGAATGGGAAAGGTGTGTGAGTGTAGACGGCATCAGTTTCATCAGTTTGCAGTCTTTAAGATAAGCCCAGTTCTCCTCGGTCCGCCGCTCACAACAAAAACCCCCACGGAATAGAAATTGATTTGCTTTATTCGCACTTTAGAAACAACAATGGAGAGAAATGGTCGTTTAGAAGGACGGCGGCGCGGGCTGGGCCTCGGGCTCGATGGTCGTCGCCAGGTTCCAGTCGTGAGTGACGGGCTCGCCGGGGTTGCTGCCGATGGGCTCGTCGTGGTCGCAGTCGTCGGTGTGCTGGTGGCCGCCGCTGCCCTCGTGCGGGGCGGTGCAGGTGTGGCAGGGCGAGACTTCGGCGGACCAGTGGGCGTGGGCCTCACGACGAACACCTTGGCCGCCTCGGTTGCGGTTGCGGCGAGGGTTGCGCGCACGACGGGCCGCCGGCTGCTTGCGGGCGCTGCGGCGCGGCTTGGCGCGGTGGTTCGTGCGGGCGTGTTGCGGCCGGCGGGCGGCTTTGCCCTTCGACTTGCGGGTGTTGCGAGCCGGACGGCCGTGCGGCTTCGCGTTGCGCACTTGCGACTTGCCGCTGGAATGGGCACGGCGCAGGAGGACCGCGTGCTTGCGGAGGCGATTCCGCTCGAGGGCGCTCACGCGACGGAAGGTTCCTGCAAACGATCGCTCAATCAACCCCGTTTCTCTCCTCTTCACGCTTGCCATCGCACTCTTTCACCATATTCCGTTGCACAGCGCAGCCGTCGCCAAAGGTGATGTCGCCGTGGATCTGCGAGCCGTCGATCGTCACCTCGGTGTCGCCGTCCACGTGGATCGACCCGCCGATGGAGCTGCCCTCAATCTTCAGGTCGTGCAACTCGAGGGCGGTGGCCGCCGCAAGGGCGGAGAGAACGAGGACGAGCGACTTCATGGCGGCAAGTGTCCGTAGCCTCCATTCGGCCACCGCTTCTTTTTATATTCGAGCAAAAGTTCCGTCGATTCAAGCCGCCCGTTTGGACAGCCGGCCGGCAGCAAGTGGGCGGCCGTCGGGAATCGTCGTCGCGTTCACGAATTGCGCAAATCGGCGGGGGCAGCGGCCGCGCGTTCGGTTTGGCCACCTGCCGACAGTCGGCCGAGCGGCGGAATCGCTGGAGTGACGAACGGAGCACGCGATCCGTCACGCCTGCTTCCGGCGACGGCGGGCTATTCGGGGCACTCGCAGCGGTGATTCGTCCGTCGTGTGTTTTCAACCCATTAGCGGACGTGGCGGGGTTCATCCCGCGCTCTGATCACGGCGTGCATCTTCCGTTCCATCCGCGACCAGGAAGCAAATTCCACGGCACATGCCTTCGTGCTCCAAATCGGGCGGTCGCTAACGTCAGAGGTCATTCTCGCGCGCCCATTTGCTGGATGGAACGAATGGTTCGGAACACGCCGTTCGAGCGGCACGTACGCGATCGTTCGGCGAACACGGCGGCGATTCGCAGGGCGCGAGGTCGCGTGCGAACGAGCGGAAGAAACCGATTTAAAGACGGGCGTTTCGCGCAAAACGAACGTTCCTCTCCACGCGTTTTGCTCCCGACTTCGTTCGCCGACCGACGAGCACGATGCGCAACGTTCTTCGCGCTGTAATCGGCGCTCTTCTCCTGCTCCAACTTGTGACCGGTGAGTGCACGCGGAAGAAACAGAAACAAAGAACTTATTGGCTCCTTGCAGCTCACGGCCATGGCGGCGGGGGCGGTGGCCACTCGCATTCGTCCGGTGGCCATTCGGGCCATTCGCACAGCGGAGGATACAGTGGACACTTTGGGGGCTACGGGCATCTTCACCACCACCATTTCGGGAGCTACGGCATGTTTCAGCCTGTTCAAAGAATCTTTAAGTTTCTCATTGTAGGGTCGCCTTATTCTGGATTCTCGGGCTATTCGGGGAGCTACGGAGACGGTGAAGATGAAGTAGAAAGATATGCATTGACAAGAAGTTTTAGGCTACTCATCGCTCGGCGGATGGGGAACGTACTCGAGCTACTATCCAGTAAATTCGCAGATCAAGCACACGGTCATTCCTCCATTTTCAGAGCTACTACTCGTCTTACTGGCCATCTTATTCTTACAACAGGTAAGCAGAAACGAGAGATCAAGTGGAGCGGTTTACCCGTCGGCGCACGAACTCGCAAGACTCACTTGCATGTTTTAGCTACTATACGCCCTACTCGTCTTCGAGGTGAGTGCGGTTTGGGGTGTAATCCTGTCGTTTCTTCGCTCACCTTTCGATCACGTCTGAATTTCGCTTTCAGCTACGCTTATCCCTATTACAACAACTACGGCTCGTCTTCGTACTCTCCGTACAACTCGTTCGTCGTGCCCCTTCACTTGCAGCCCTCAATTTTTTTATCTAGGTACTACAACACAAACAACGGTTATTCCTCCAGTTCTTGGTACACCCCATCGTCGACGAACTACTACTATCCTTACTCGAACGGCCAACAATGGTCTTATACGAATTATTACGGATGAACGATCGGTTTTGCGTCTTGTACCCCGAACAATAAACAAGCAATTCAAGACATAATTCAGAAGTCCTCTTGCAAACAGTTATCCGCAAAGTGCACGATTCAAAGCTGCACGAGTGTTGAACGAAGCAGAGACCACAAAGACAGGAAGAGCGGGTGTTTGCGGTGTTCGGTTCGTCGTTTTGTTCGCCAAGTGCCCGTCGTGATTTGTGCCGCCTAATGGACGAGCCGGTAAACAGTTTGAAGTCTAAAGAGGCGATGAATGGATCAGTAAAAAGATGAGAGCGGACCGAAAGAAGATCGCAGCCGATTGCCGTTTGATCTCTTTTCGTGAGATCAATGGCAAAATCGTTTCACTAAATTCCCTGGTTGACACCCGCTCCTACAGAACGCGAGCACACGGGTACAACTGTCCGCTTTGTTTACTCGAACGAAACAGCCGCCTTCCGCCGTTCGCCGAAGAGCCGCCGACTGGTCGAACTTTTCGACAAAAGGGACGTCCACGATCAACTTACAGAAGAAAGCGGGAGTACTTAAGGCTGCAGACAGAAGCCAGCAACAACTGTTCTTTCGCTTTTGAGATGACTCGTGCAATCGGCCTGCTCCTGGCCGTCCTCCTCGTCCTTCAGCCCGTCGCCTTGGCCAAAGGAGGTGGCGGCGGCGGCGGGGGTAAATGAGCTCTGAGAGATTCTCTTGCAAAGATCTAATGTTTAGGCGGCGGGGGATCGAAAGGAGGAGGCGGTAAGCTGCCGTGTTCATTGAGAACGTTTGCACTTGTTCGATTCCAGGAGGCAGCAGCGGCGGACGAGGAGGCAGAGGTGGTGGCAGTCGCGGGTGAGCGATAAAAACCCTTCAAAGTTTTTTAACTGTCAATGATGATTAGATACGGAGGCTCTTCGTCTCATTCGTACGGCTACTCGGGCAGCAGCTTCACGGGCAGCAGTTTCTCGTCGTACAACCCGAGCAGCATTTACTCGTCCTCGTAAGCCTCTCATCTGCTTTTAAGCCAACTCAACGCGAAATTCTAGAAGCAGCACGAGCGATGATTCCACGTCATATGGAAGTGGCTATTCATCGCTGCTTTCGCTCTTTGGGATCTCGACGCCGTCTTACTCAAATTATTACTCTTCGTATTACCCCGTGAGCTTCGCTTTGCGGCAGACGAACGAAAAGGCTGACAACCTTGTCTTTTCAGTACAACTATGGATCGAACTACGGGTCTAACTACTACAAGTTCGTTCAGGCTGTTTACTGCTTCGGTCTAAACGTCCCTTGCAGCTACTACTCGCCCTACGCGTCGTCGAGGTGAGTGTAGTTTGGGGTTGAAAGCCGTCTATTCTTCACTGCCCAATCGATTGAGCGTGCATCTTGTCGTTTAGTTACTCTTACCCTCAGTACAACTACGCAACGACGTACGGATCGAACTCGTACACGTATCCCTACAATTCGTTCGTTTTGTAGCCCTTCGCTTGCGGACATCGATATTTCCTTTCAGCTAGGTACAACTACAACACAAACAACAACGGCTATTACTCCAATTCTTACTACTCCCCCTCTTCGAGCTACTACTCCCGTTATCCCTCAAGTGGCCAATGGTCGTACAATGGTTATAACGGATGATTCTTTCTCTGTTTGTGGCCAACTAGTTCACGAAACGAATAAACAACCCAACGTGCCTCTTCTGTCAGTCCACAACGGTCCAAAAGACATCCAGCCACCCGTTCCTTCCTTCCCAAAGACTCACACCGCCCGAAATGCATTGTTTATAGCGAAAGAAAGAGCACCATCTTGTGTGTGGGTGGGCAGTGAGCACGGCAAAGGAGCATTGATCAACGAGATACCAACAAAGATTTGTTTTCAACGGCGGCTTCCGCGCGGTTGCATGGTGCCAAAGTCCAACGGGTCCTCGGCGTCTTCGATGGGCGCGTGTCGGGCGAGGATCTCCTCGTGCTGCTGGCGGGCTTTGCGGAGCTCCGCGTGGAAGCGTTGGACGACTGGAAGCACGAGTGAACGAGATAATCAATCGACAAACAGACGAAGCGAACCGTCGATTGGGTGCCGCAAGCGGAAGATGCAGCCCTTGCCGTCGGGGGAGGTCCGCTTCTCCAGCTCGAAGATCATCCGCTCGCGCACCTTGTCGATCGTGAACTGGCTCTTGAACGGGAAGTACTTGCGGTAGGACTGGAATCAGGTCGATCAAGATACGTAGAATGAGGAGAGTGAACGAACCTCGGTCTTAAGCGGCTCTCTGTGCAACTGCTCGTGTACATGCTGCAGAAGGCCGTAGTGCACGAAGTCGCGGCCTCGCTGAACCGAAAGGATCGTCCGGCAGAAACGCATTCGGAACTGCAAACACAACGAATCAAACAACTAAGTGGAGGTGACGAAGAGAGGGCTTACGGAGAGCTCGGCGTCGTTCGGGAACTCGCCCTTCTGGCGATGCTCGTCGACGAACGGGCGGACGGGATCCTCCACCCGCTCCTCCAGTCCCATCCGCTGGAACTCGTGGAACGCGGGCGGCTTGTCCGTTTGGTCCACGAGGGGCGTGAAGCCGAAGATGCGGAAGGAGGTCCGACCGCAGTACTCCTCCTTTTGCCGCGACCACGTGAACAACTCGGCGACCTGGGGCGAGTTGAGGCACATCTTCTCGAAGGACACGAAGCCCATCGTTTCGGCCAGCACACTGCCCGCTGACGCCCACCCGCCGGAACACGTCCACGTCCAACTCCTCGAACTTCGCGTATCCGCCTGCAAGCGAGAGTGGGTTAAGAAGAACGAAGAAAGCGGAGGAACTTGCCGGTGCGCGCGCGCGGGAGGGCCTCCGCGTGGAGCGCCTCGGCGACCAACTCCATCTTCTCGTTAAAGCCCCGCTGTCCGTGGACGAGCTTGTGGAGCAGCTCGGGCATGTTCGACTCCTCCTCCTGCTCGGAGGACGTTGGTTCGGGGCGAGTCCGACCGGATGACCGCAAAGTCGACGTGCGGCGGCTCTTCCGCGGGCGTGGTCGCCACTCGCTGCGGCTCTTCGATCCAACCGCTTCCGATGGGATTCTCGATCGACCGACCGACCGGGGGCTGGATCGGGGCTTGCATCGGGCTTCGGATCGGGATCGGCTCCGGAATGGTGTTCCAATCGATGAGATCTTCTTCTGCAAGCAACGAGACGTTCAATCCACACTCCAAGTCGACAACCAACCTTTCGCCTCCTCCACTTGACGGTCGTTGGAGGTCGACGGTGGGGACGATGGCCTGCGGGTCGTCGACCACTTCGGCGAGGGTGCGCGGCCGGTAGTTGAGGTTGGTGGTCATCAGGAACTTGTACGAGTCGTAGGACTGCGGATCGGAACGGGTAGACCTCCACGTAGCTGAAGAAACAACCGATTGGACGAATGAAAACGAAAGAAATGAATGGAGGACTAACCGCCGACCTTCGAACATTTTCATGTGCGAGCGGAGAGGCCGCCAGCTGGTCGTTGCGCGTGCGAAAGAGGACGGCCGCGTCGCCGTCGAAGCGGCCGTTCACGCCCGCCTCGCGGCCCCAAACGATCTCCAGCACCGGCAGTCCTGAACGGGAGTCGTAGGAAGAAACGAGTGGAGTGGACGCACCTCGGAAGAACGAAAGGACGTCCCGCTCCTTGACCTCCCACGGCAACCCGCGCACCTTCACGGGGAAGCGGCCGACGGCGTTCGGCGGCTGGAAGGCGCCCGACATTCTCGCTGTTTGATCTCATCGATTTTGTTTTGCGAGACGATCGTCCAGACTTCAACAAGGAGCATTTCCTCTGATTCTTCGTTCTTTCGGCTCACCCTCTGATGTACCTCCCGCTCTTGCCGCCCATCCGCGCGCCGGACTTGAAGAGGGGCCATCCGAAGATCTCGCTGGTCTTCCAGCTGAACGAACGCGTGCCCCCGGTCGTTGTGGACGATGTGCACCGCCGTCACGCGCGTGTCGGCTGCAAACCGAAGAGAAATGAAGGGTTAGAAGGAAGAACTCACGGCCCAGGAATGCTCGAACGTCGTCCTCCGTTGCGCCGTACGGCAGGCCCTGGAACGAACGAATCCATTGGAAAGAAGAAGATGGAACAAACCTCCAATTGAACGAATTTTCCCTGCCGAACTGCCCGCGGCGGGTGGGCGGACGGCCATCCGCCGCTTTCGCGGAATGTTGAGTGCTGAAATGAACGAACGTAGCGACGAGGTCGCGGTCAACGAATGGCGCGCGCGCGAGATCACGCAAATCTTATCGAAAAACCGATCCTTTTCGAGGTCATCGAACAACGATTTTCCGCGGATTCCAACAACAAACGATTGCAATTCATTGAAATCCACGTAACGAAATGATTAATCGTCTTAAAAACAGCAACATTTCGATGGAAAGGCGATTGACAGACGCCCGTCGGAATTCTGTGGCCGTTGCGGAACGCCAACCGAAAGTTTCCGCTCGAAATGCCCGCCGAGCCGTCGTTGTCCTTACTTTTCGTCGACTGCATGAAGAGGGTGAACGGCGGAGAGAGCACCAACAGCTTCCCTTTCATTAACGAAAAGAATCCGATTACACCAAAGGTTGCAACGACACGGGCCATTTAAGCTCTACAGCCCCAAAAGAATCCGTGTTGTTTCATTTGTTGTTGATGTTTTGGCCACAACCTTCCTTCAATTGAACACTTCCATGCGCTTAATCGACGTTTCCATTCATCCAAATGAAAACCGGACGAGTGGGCGCCAAATTCGCGCGCCGATTCTTATCGTTTGCCGCCATCCGCCGTCTCGCTCATCTTTTGGCGGCTTCCACCGATTGAAGCATTCCTTTCGTTTCACAGAAGGCCTTTTGATGGATGCACTTCCTTTCGGCCACCGACTACCGCTACCCCGACTACTCGTTCCAACTGCTGGACGAACACGTGCGGAAGCCGAAGCTAGGGCGACTGGTGGTCCCGACTGCGCCCCGTCTACCTCCTCGCGCTCCTCCTTTTCTTCGGCTTTGCGTTCGGCTGGGCGTTCGGCGGGCGGATCGTCCACTTCCTTCGTGTCCACTCGCCTCTCCTGATTCAGGGATGCATGTGCAACGGGGAGAACGTGAGCGAATGCTCTCTTGTGGGCGGGAAGACGGAGAAGCTTTCAGTTTTGCTTCAAGAGCGTGAACGAGAGCGGCGGCCAGCAGTTCGGCCGGCCGTTCGACTGCTCGCTCTACTCCGAACTGCTTCGTTTCGAATTGGTTGGAGCGCCCACCATACAGCCGACTCCTCTCAGGAACGAAGAGGTCGTTGCAACGGTTGTGGCGGCGGGCGAATTCGAAAAACTGCGAACGTTTGTCGCGAACACCCGCCTCGTTTACCCGCACGCAAAAGATCGTCGTCTTCAATCAGGGATTGTCCAGCGAAGAGGTTTTGGTTGTGAGTGAATGGCAGTTGATTGCTCGGGAATTCAGGTCCGAACAAGCGGCCGGATGGTGCAACGTGAACGTCCGCTCGCTGGATACCGGCGATTTTCCAGTGGAGGGACCGCCCGAATTGCGGGCATTACTGGTGAGTTCTTTCTTCTGTTCTGACCCTCCTAGTTTCCTCTTGGCTTTTAGAACACGTTCCTGTTTTACCGCTCGTTCCTCTTTACTGAACTTTCGCTGCAAATCCTCGAACCATTGGAAGATCGGCCAGGCGGAATGGGCATTTCGGGCATCGTCCCGTTGATTGTGGAAAGCGGGAATGTCGGAGAAGATGGTGGACGGTAACCAGAGCTGCTTTGATTCTTTTTCCCTCAACGCCCATTTGCAGCCCAAAACGTTTTCTTCCCAACATCTTCGACTCCCGCCCTTCAATCCATCCGGACGGTGGGCTTTCGAGGTCGAGGACTCGCAGGAAACCCGTGTGTTGTTCAAATGGTCGGTCTTCCCTTCCATTCCATCTCTCACCTCTCATTTGAAGGCTCTACTTGTGCTTGCGAACGAAGGAGTGCATCACTCAACTGGGGCGGTCACCGAAATCCACTCGACCACGTTCTTCCCAATCGCCCGCCAGCTCTCCATTCAGCAGACAGCGGAATCAATGCCTGTTGGTCAAACAGAAGGGGAAAACTTCAATCAATTGCTTGCAAAGCCACAAAGGAGAAGTTCTCGTTTGTTTCGAACGGCCAACAATCAGTTAGGGGTGCGGATCTTTCGTGCAAGCCATAAACAATCAACAATGTTTATTCTTTAGCCAACAATAAAAGGAGGACGATCAAGCAAGTTTATTTGAGGAGCCCGTGGATCTCCAGCGACTTTGACGGCCATCTGGAGGGCGTCCTCGAGGCTCTTCGCGCCGCCAATGAATCCCGACTGGTGGACGAAAGTGGCGGTCGGGATGCCGATGAGGGCGGCGAGCTTGTCGTCTCGCACGCCGCGCCAGTCGGCCGGCAGTGGGCAGCTGGAGAAGAAGGAGAATGAAACAATGGAATTCTTCCAAATGCTCACCGATTGTCAAAGTCGGAGGTCTCGGAGACGGGGATCGCCTGCACGCGCCAGTCGGTCTTCTCATCGTTGCCCGGGTAGATCGCGTAAATGAGCTCGTTCTGAATGGCCCAGTCCTTCTCCAGCATAAGAAGTGCTGCTTCCACGGGCACGAATCCTTCAGCACGAGGATCTTCCCGCTCGGGTGGGTCTAAAGGCGAAGCAATGGATTAATTGAAAAACGAACGGGAATGGTCACCTTTTCGCGGTCCATGATCGCCTCCTCGACAATTGTGCGGCACGGCATCTGAAAGAAGAAAGAGGGATTGGATGAAGGGAAGACTGAAACGCGAGAACGCACCCAATTCTTGTGCATGTAGAGCAGGTGGCGCGTGAAGATGTCCCCGACGACGCCCATCGCCTTCTCGAACTGCACATCCGGATCGGAGGTCTTGTCGTTCCACGCGGGGTTCAGCTCCTCGACGAGCGACTGCAGGCTGACGGGCGTGAGGTAGCGCGGTTGGCCCTCGTGCTGCTTGATTCCGTTGTCCACGGCATCGACCGCCTAAACAGCAAATCGAAAGGGAAGAACCAAAGGAAGGACAAACCTCGACGAAATTGCGGTACATCCGGTCGAAGTAGAAGTCGACGGTTTCGTCCTTCAGCCGATGCGCCCCGTTGTTCTCCAGCACTCGCCGCAGCATCTGTTTGCCGTAGAAGGCGTAAATGAAGGCCGGCCGACGAGAGGCGCGTGTCGTACGCGAGGCCGTCCCCGCATTTCAGGCGGCCGTCCTTCTGCTGCACACTCAACGTCTGCATCGTTTCCTCGAATTCCCTAACGAGGGAATTGGAGCACCAAAGGGGAGGGAAAGAACGGACTTCTGGTGGTGGTCGAATCGCTTCGTCTTCGGGTCGAATTTCGCCCCCACGTCCACGACGATCTCGCATTTCTCCAGCACGTCCGGATTGCGCGAGCTGGAAGCAAACGAACCATTGGATCGATCGAACGAAGGGGAACTTGCCGAAGGATTTGATGCGACTCGAACTCGGGCAACGTCTTCAGCATCCAGCACGCGAACACCTCGTCGCAATGGAACTAAACGAACGGAAGAAGCGAGTGGAGAAGGAGGATCCGATGGGCGCCCACCTTTCCGTTGTGCGTCCCGATGAACCGCTGATTCTCGCCTTTGAAGTCCACGGGCTTCTCGCTGGCCAACATCGTCGGTACCCACTGGTTAGCGCTGCGCATCGCTTCGAGCTATCGAGCCGAAAGCTGAAGAGACGAGCCGGCACGCATCGCCGGCTTCCGTTCGCCCAAATGCGCCCACGACTTCGCCAGTCGCCCGCTTCCCTCCTTCTTTCCTTGCATGCCTGCCGAGGAGGACGAACGGAAGTTGTGGACTGCTCGGTGTTTCATGGACCTTTGATTGATGCGGGAAAGGAAGGACGATTTCGCAATCAGAATGTTTACCCAAATCCTTCTCGCAGGGTGAATTCAGCGGGCGGGTCGAACCAGCAAGCGGCGCACCGGGGGGGGGCCGCATCGGCGTGAACAATGCGAAGTTCGTGCGATTTCATCCGTCAACCACCGACCACCGACATCATACAACTTTCTGTTCGTTTCCCCAACCGAATGCCAACGAAACGAAATCATAAATCGTTCATTGTTAGTGAACGTTTCAATTGGAATAAACGGAATGGAAAGGAATCGAATTCAATGAGTGACGTTCGCGATGGGCGGCACGTGGGCGGCACTCGCCGACCGCCGTGCAGAGCGAGCGGACCGCCCCGGAGGTCTCCAGGTGCTTCACGTTGAAGGCAACGCGGCTGGGCTCGTACGGAAGGCGCTTCTCGTTCTTGCGGATCTCCTGACCCGCAGCGGCAGATGGTGATCCGGACGACGCCGTCGCCCATCGGCACCTCAAAGCGCAAGAACTCCTGGTTCTGCAGCCACATCTAAAACGAGAGGGAGTGAAAAGAGAAAAGGGACAAAGAACCGGCCTTCATCCGACCGGCGACTGCCGCCTTCCACAGCCGATCCTTCGCGCGCTCCAGCTGCACGTCGGGGTTGCGGCGGGGCGTCGCGTCGGCAGCGACCATCGAGTCGCGCTCGAGCTCGCCGTTCGGGCCGAGGCGGTTGCCGATCTCGCCGTTCTCGTACTGAACCCTGCAATCGACGAACAGAATGAATGGAGAGAGGAGTGGAGGGACGAACCAGGTCTCGCGGAAGAGCTGCTTCATGTCCAGATCCCGCCGGATCTCCATGCGCGCGTCCTCCCACTTGCCGTCCGCCCGCACTTGCATGAAGACGGTCGTCTCGTCGGTCAGCCCGTCCGTGTTCCAGTCGACCGCCAGCTGGCCGCTCGCGAAGTACGTGAACTTGCCCACTTGCGGGACGGGGATGCGGAAGACGCCGACCTCCGAAAGATCGTCCGGATTCCGCTCCACCTGAACACGAGTTAGAAGAGACGGGAGAGCGGAGAGGACTCGCCTTC
This sequence comes from Aphelenchoides fujianensis, assembly GCA_024699865.1. Classification (NCBI taxonomy): domain Eukaryota; kingdom Metazoa; phylum Nematoda; class Chromadorea; order Rhabditida; family Aphelenchoididae; genus Aphelenchoides; species Aphelenchoides fujianensis. The sequence continues at coordinate 76,298 of JAMPIO010000194.1, read as the reverse complement.
AGCCGGCTGTCGTAGCCGCACGTCCACGTGAAGCGATCCGCTCGGCCCTCGAAATCGAACATCGAGCATCCCTCCGCGCATCCCTCGTCCACATCCGACTGTAACGAGCAAGTGGGTGAGTGAGTGGAAGGAATGGACGGAGAACTCGCCTCCTGGAAGGACTGCGGCGACATCTCGCGCACACTCGTCCGCGTGTTGAAGCGGACGGGCCGAGCGGCCGGCGGGGGCTGCGGCTTCGCGGGCGGGAGGGCGGCGGCGAGGTTTTGCATCGAATTCGAGCGGGCGCGCGCCATCGGCGGCAGTCGGGGGGCGGGCGAGGGACCGCGGAGGGCGGACGGGCGCTGCGCGAGGCGGGGATCCTTCTGCAGCTCGTCGATCTCCGCCCTTAGTCGCCTGTTCTCCAGCCGCAGCTGCGTGACTTGTTTCTGAACGCAAGCGATCAACAAAAAGAAATAAGGAGGAACTCACGTTGCTCTTCGTGAAGTTCTCGTCGCAGCGCTTCTTGTTGCCTTCGAGTCGCTCGATCTGGGCGGCCTGCTCGACATTTTGCCGGTAGAGGTCGTCGCAGCGGGAGCGGAGGGTGGACGTCTGTCTACCCTTCGCAACCACGTCGTTCTTCACTTTGGCCAGCTGAAAGCTGACCGATGAGTGCGGAAAGACGGCCGACCGCTCACCTCGTCGGCCACCACCTTCACGGCCTCCTCCTGCCGCTTGTCGGCCGTCCGGAGCTTCTTTTTGGTCGCCTCGTGGGCCGTCCGCTCGTCCGTGAGCTCGCGCTGGGTGGCCTTGAGCTGCCCCTTCAGCCGCTCGGCTTCCTTCTCCGCCTTGTCCACCTCGGCGATCCAGCCCTCTTGCTCGAGTTTCCTCGTCGTATCGATTCGGCTTTGGCACTAAAGGAGAGCATCAAAGAAGGAATGGACGGGGGAGGACTCACTTGTGCCCGCAACTCCCGCATGAGTCCCATTTCGGCCTCCAACTGGGCGGTGGCCTGGACGAGCATGTCGGCCAGCTGGTTGATCTTCGCGTGCTGATGGACGGGCTTGAAGCCGGGCACTCCGTACAGGTACGCGCCCCCGAGCGATGCCGACTTGGGCGTCGAGTGTTGGGCGGCGTGGTGCGAGAGGAAGCCGGCCGGCGAGAGGTTCCCAAGCGGCAGGAGGGGCGACCGGCGAGGCGGGTGGACGGGCGACTGGAATCCAACGGAAATCAACGGAAAAAGGGAAGAACTAACGGGAGTCGTGATCCGATGGCTCGAGATGGTCGACTGCGAGGAGGCGCCCGGCGGGAAGCCGCTGTCGCCGGTCGTCGGGCGGCGTTGGACGACGGCCGGCGGCTCGGACAACCGCGCGGATTTCTGGCTGGCCGGCGTGCTGTGGTGGCCCTGAAGTCGAAGGAAATCAACGAAAAAAAGAGAGTGGAGACCTACAAATTCGACTTCCTGCCGCTGCGGAGGAACGGGCGTGTCCTCATCGCGCCGTTCGACGACGCCGTGCGGCACGCTCTGCTCGTCGCTCTCCAGCGTGTTCGCCAAATTGGAGCTCATCGCGCGGTGCTGAAAGCGGGAGAAATTTGAGGGAAATTCGTCTGTGCAACACGCAAAAATGGCCGATCACGAACTGCAGCAAATTCACGAAATTCGCCCTCGAAAGCAGGCGAACCGGTCGCCGAGCGGCCGCCGCCGAACGCGCGGGATCGCCGCCTTCCGAAAAACCGACGCTCCCGCCCAAACCGCGTGGCACTCCGCTCGGGCGCCCATTCGAAGCGGAATTTCCGTCCGTTCGCTCGGCGGCCGCCTTTTGGGCGTCGGTTGGGAAATTCGCGAAGTTCCTTTGATCTTCGCGGTTTACAATCAATCGTTTATTTCCGCGAGCATCCAATCAAGGTGTTTGTCAAGTGCGAAGAGCGGAGAAGCCGATCGCGTTGTTGTCCACGTCGTAGACGGTGCAGATGGCCCGCACGAACGGATTTCCGAGCACCAAGTCGCCGTTGACGGAGTCCGTGTCCAGCAACCCAAAAGCAACGCTGCACGTCGTGCCGCCGTCGATGTCCAGCTGCAAACACGAATAAAGAACGGGGAATGCAAGCCATTGACAAGAACATCAACGACGTAGAAGGAGGCAGCAACCGAGTACTCCTTCGTCCCGATGCTAAACACCCACGACGGGAGGGAGGCGGCCGCCGCGCACGGGGTGGTCAGAAGGCCGAGGTCCCTGCAAATGAGAAGAGTTAAGGCTTCAATCCTCTCGCCGCCCACCAATCGTAGTCGGGGTTGATTTGTTTGTAGACGGCGTCGTAGATGTCCGGCTGGAAGGCGACGGACGGGAAGCCGGTGTCCACGGTCGTCACTTGCGCGCCGTCCAACGCGAACGAGCCGGCGGCGAAGCGGAAGACCGTGAAGAGGGGCGCGTCTTCCTCTTCGAACGGAATGAACTGCAAACAGTTGAGTGATCGCCCTTAAAGATTCCCGCCGCTCACGTCTACGGACGGCGAGCAGTGGTCCGTGTCCACGCCGCCCAACGTCAACGCGGCTTCCGGCGGCCCCTGGCTGGGCGGTTTGGCGCTGGAAAACGAGCGAACGAGTGAGCGGATGGAAAGAATCCACTCACGGGCCGAGCCAGAGCGTGAACTTCCGCTGCTCCGTGATGTTCAGCGATTTGAAGACGCCGAGGATCAGCGGCTTGAAGGGCTCGTACGTGCCCCAGTAAAGGCCGGCCACTCCGCTCAGCTCGGGCGTCCCGAACGCGACCTCATCGAACTGCAATCCTCTTTAATGCTTGTTTCTAATGCTCTCTTTTGTTTACCACTCCATAAATCTCATCCACATCGCCGAACCATTGATTGATCGTGATGTTCGTTCCGATCTAAACTCTTTGTTCGGCTCGATCAATCGACCATGCTCACGTGAACGACGTCTTTGTACGAGTCGCCGTAGACGTCGTACTGTCCACTGAGTCCTTCGAAATAATCCAAGTACTTGCTCGTGTTGGACGCCCTCCAAACACCCCTCATTCACAGCATGAAGAAGTGGGAGCCTTACGATTCTTCGTAGGTGGCCTGTCCGTCTTGGAGCGGCGTGAAGTCCGCCCCTAACACCCACAAGTCGGCCTGCCCGCTCTCCACGGCCACCGTGAACTCTTGAGCTGAAATAAGCGGCTTGGAGGTAAAGGGTGGAACGGATGGACAAACGAGGAGTCCCGATCGAAATGTTTAGTCCGATGTAATCCTCTGCAATCCACGACTATTTACCCAATCAATTAGAAAGCTTACGGGGGTAGTTGTCGAAGTAAAACCGCCCGCTTTTGATCGCTTTCGGGTGCCTAAAGGCGGCCGCTCGGACTTCGCGCCGTTCGACCGCCGAGTGAATTCGATGGACGAGCGGGATCGTGTGCACTCCTCCGCAAACTCCCCATTCGAACAGAAAGCAGAGGAAAAGTAGCAAAGAAAAGCAGTGCTTCATTTCGATCGTCGGAATCGAAAGAAGTCAGCAGAAGCTTATAAATGCAAAACGTCTTCTCTGTTTTCGTTGATGATAAGCGGATTAGTTCACCGGTTTCTTTTGCCCCGTCTTTCTTTCGGCCGGTTTCGTCGACACGCCCAAGACGAGACCACTTCTGTTGTCGGTCATCAAAGCAAACAGTTTGTTTTCATTCGCGTGTCGTGCGTGATGTAATTGAGGGAACGAAGATTTACTTTCGACGAACTCATTTGTTCGGCGCGGTTTGCGGATTATCGGGGCGTGGATCAACGGAAAGCCGAGAGGTCGGCTGATTTACGACCCCGTTTCGTGCCCGGCCGGCTGCCCCCTTCTTTTCGGTGGAGATCAAAATCGCGCGAACATTTCAATTCACTCAATTTTCATTTACTTTCGCCGAAGAAATTGCTGAAGGAGTTTCCGGCGCTCGGCGGCGAGGATTCCGCTCGCTTCGCTCCTCCCCACCGGCTGTACGGAATCCGGCGGCTATAAAACGAGGCGCCAAGTACGTGGGAAATACACGAGAAACAAACGGCCGTTAATCTCCTCGACTGTCTCCTCTTCGAATTTCTTCCGCGAACGATGGTCGTTCTCCACTCCTTCGGCACCTCGACGACGACGGCGGCCCCCAACGCGACGCTTTCATTCGACTCGACGGGCGGCGGCTCGTGGACGGCGGGCGGCGCCGACCGATTCGCCCTTGACGGCGGCGTGTTCGCGAGCGGTTCTTCCAAAGGTTCGTCCTCCTTCCTTCCTTCAGTTGATCCCCTGCTTCTTTTGCAGACTCCTCGTGGACGGCCTTCTCCGCCTCCACTCACACCAGCCAGCCGGGCTTCGTGTGCCGCGAACACAACGGCGCACGTCTCCACTGACAGTCAGCCGTTCTTCTCTCCGTCCACTCGTGATCTCCTTTAAGTCCCTGCTTTTTCGGTGCTTCTTTCAATACTGCTAGTTGATGTTCATGCGGGTATTTTGTTCGATAAACGTCATCCTTCAACCCCTGTTTCATCTCAACTACTCGTTGTCGAATGCTAAAAAAAAGTTTATTCAAGAACAATCCATTACAACAAGCTTTCCAATCCAATCGTTGCAAAGAGTCATTTGAAGTGAAGATGACGGGGAAGGGAGCGGAATGCTTCGTTCATTGGTGACGCTGCGGGCGGACGGGCATCTCGCCGACGTGTCGGAAGTAGTTCAAGTGGGCTGAAAACAAACCGAGAATTCGCTCCAAACGACGGAGGCGCCCAACGAGCGAGCGGCGGACGGGCGGCGGGCGTCGAGACGAAAATCTCGCATCACCCGCGGCCCGCGCGCAAGTCGCCCGCTGCCTGACGTCGTGCTCACATTCGCTGAATAATCCGCCCGCATTGATGTGATCGACCAGCTCGCGGCGGGGATCCGCCAACGAGGGCGACTGGGTCGGCGGCTTCATCGTGGGCTTCGGGAAGATGGTCGTGCACGAGTTCTTCGGGCAGTAGCCGTCCAGCCGCGTGCGGCGCATCGCCCCTTCGCAAACCCACCAGGAGACCTAAACGGGCGCTCTAGTTTGCTCTCTGCTGCCTTCACTTCACGCACGTCGTTGTTGATGCAGTCCTTGCCGAGCGACTTGTAGACGAGCGTCAGGCACTGAGGCGTAGCTGCAATCGATCGAATGGAATGTTTGATGCAATCCGTCCTCTTTCCTCGCTCACATCGCGCCCACAGCACAGTACTTGCCGGTGTCGTTCACGTGGTTGATGTACTTGAGTCCAACAATCGTTCACTTTTTCGCCGAACGAAGGATTGTTGTTGATCGACGGAGATGCAAGGGCCAGTTCAGGAGGCCATCTAAAACAAAAGAAAGTAAGACGCGTCTTTTATCAACAGCGCACCGATCAGACCGCCGCCGCAATCGAACTCGAGGTCGTCGTAGACGCCGGCCAGCGTGAAGGCGTCCTGGATCGTGCCGCCGTTCATCTTGTAGAGCTGCAGTGCATCGGTACATGGGGAGTACCTAAAGTAGAACAGATGAAAAAAAGGTTTGAACTGAGAAACCGCCCAGGGGAGGAGAAGGGAGGAGGGGAGAGAGGGGAATCGTTGGTTGAAGCCAGGGGTTAAAGGAAGAAAGAGCAGCGGAAGGAGGACGGATTACTCACCAAACACTGATGCACTCCCGAAAAGTGTTCTGGGCCTTGCACAGGGGCAAAAGGCCGGTGGTCACGTCCTGCAGAATGGGACTCGAATAAAAGAAGCAGGAGAATGAGGGATTACCGGTTTTAGTGTAGTAAGCAGCGATGCCTTGGGCAAACAGCGTCGCGTTTTTGAGCACCGCGGGGTCGAGGCCCAAGTCGCTGACCAGTTGCGACTGAAAGGAACGTCCGTCTGCTCGTTTCCACTCCAGCCACCCACCTGGCAACTGCTGAACTGCAACTTGTAGCAGCCGTTGACGGGGCCGGCGGCCAGCTTGCGGGGGTTGATGCTGCGCTCCGAAGTGAGGAAGAAGTCGTCGGGGGCCATGTTCGGGAACCAGTGCTGATGGAAGCCGGCCAACTTGGGCGTCAGCGGCACGGCGGCCGAGGCCGCAAGGGCTGCAAGCGGAACGTTAAAACGCCATCCCCTCGGATCCCCGCCACTCACCCAATCCCAGACAAACGAGGGCGACGCGAGCGATCATAACGCGTCCCGGAGGCGAAAAGAAACCGAAATGGCGGCCGATCGGCGGGCGGCCGGCGGCGGGCGTTGCAGCAGAATCCAATTAGCGAGAGGCGTTTCGATTTGTTTAATAATTGCCGCTAATTAAGCGCCGATAGGGGCCGCGCCCAAGGCGGCAAACGCCCAAGTTGGCCGCTGATAAGCCGCCCGGCCGGCCGTCTTCGAGGCGGCGAGTGACGAGCGGCCGCCTCGTAAAACCGGCCGGACTGCCGCCTAATTGGAATTTCGCGGTTCCGCTTCGACTTCTCGCCTTTATCAACGGTTAACGCCTTCTTTGCAGCAGCGGGCGAGAGGCGTGGAGCGAATGCGTGTGAATCCACGAATTTATTCCGTTGGATCGACCGTTTGGGTGAAGAAATCCGCTCGATCGAAAACACGTCGCAAGTGCTCGCTGAAGAACATCCCGCCCAACGGCGTCAATCGACCATTTTCATCGAAGAGCATCACTTTCGGGTGGTGATCAACCGAACGGCAGATTCCGTCGACCGGAGAGCAGAACACTCGGGCGGGGTCTACGAGGACGCACTTTGCGCAGTTGAGAGACGACAGACGAGCACGAACGTTCTTCAAGTGGCTCTCTTGGGTCTAAAGCACGCAATCAACAGTCTTGTGACACCTCTTTACTTCCTGATGCCCGTTGCGAAGACGTCCAAATCCATGCGGTAGAAGAGGCGTTGCAGCAGCAAGTGGACGGTGGGTGGAACCTCGAATTGTAGTTGGATTTGCGGCAGGAACACGCGATCCCGCACGTGGGCTTCCAAGAAGCCAACGAATTGCGACGAGTGATCGACGGAAAGGATCTGTTTCGAAGTCCCTCAGCGGAGGGTCGAAGGTGGGCGGGTAGCTGAAGGAGCAGAGGGTTGAACGAAACAGAGAGACTGTGATCGCTGACTGAAAGGCCAACAGAAGGACATCGATTCCGTTCGGCCACTCGGCGATCACTTTGCGCACATTCCGGCGGAACTCTCCACATTCTTCGCGTTTGTTCAGCCCCTCCACTCGAAACGGAAGACATTCCTGATCGACGGCCAACACCTGCAATTCGGAGAAGACCGAGCGAAAGTGGAAGCGGAAGCCTTGGAGGAGCTCCCGACTGCTCGCGTCCCCGATCACAAGCATCGTTTGGTTTCCGGTGCCCTGCAATCACTCCCGTTATGGGTCTAAGGAAATAGATGTACCCGGGAAGAGCAAACAAAGTCAATCGCAGTTCGGAGCTCATCGCTCGCCGCTTCTCCGCAATCCCGTTCGTCCGGTCGTGAAGGCGGAAAGGAGGGCGTTCATTCGAGCAACCTCGAGGTCGAAGAACTCCCGATCGTGGGTGTCCGCCGAGTGCAGGCGGGTGATCAACTGCAGGGCTTCTTCTCGCTGCTCAACGTTCAGCGGCTTCTTCTGCAAGGAGCGAAGAAAGTGGGCGACTGAATAAGCAACGACTCACGTAAAAGAGGACACTCTGCTCGTCCAAACGTGGGCGGCCAGCCCGAAGAAAAGAACATAGCCGACCGCCAATCCAACGGCCAACTTCCACCACTCGTTCGATGAAAAAGAGGAAGCAGCCGGGAACGAACCCAATGGACAGCGAGACCGAACGAGAAGACCAAAAGCAGAAGGAAAGAAGCCATCTGAATCGATAAACCGTTCAATAGCCCAGACTTCCCAAGAACTCACGGCTCTTCTCCACGTACCAATGCACCCCGAACGAATGTTTGTAAAGGCAAACGGCCGGCCAGAAGCACAAGAAAGTGACGTCCGCACTGCCCGAAATCCACGAGAACGCCCGGCAATCCAGCAGAACACACGGCCGCTCCTCGCCGCCCACAGAGGAGGAAACAGCGAGCAGAAGGACGAGTAGTCGGCAGAGGGCCGGCTGGGAGGCCGAGCGGAGGCGACCAGGAGGACCACAAGAAGGATCGTCTGCAGCGAGGAGCACACGTGGAAAGGGCGGGAGTCGTCGAAGAGGGCGGGCATCCACGGGCTCCCTTCGCTTCTTCTGGCGTACGAGGGGGCGGTAAACGTCGTGGGAATCGAGAAGAGAGCTTGTTTGAACTCATGACCAGTTTCATTGTTTCCTCTTCGGTCAACGATCAGACGAACAAGAATGCCGACCAGAAACACCCGTCCACAAGTCCCGGTCCGTTCCGTCCGGCCAAGCCAAGACGAACGAGAAGAACGTGAGGGCGGAAAGGACGAACAAGAAGCTCTTTCTGTCCACTCGTTTCGAAGCGAAGTGCAGGAGAACGGAGAGCGCGACGCATTGCAGGAACGTCGAAGTGATCCACGTGTGCTCGAACGGATTGAAGTTCACGATCTGCGAGCAGGGAACGAAGATGATGGATGAGGGGCCAATCTAACGACCTCACCGGCGGGAAAGAAACCGTTTTGTTCTTTGTGAAAGCGGACGTTCGAAACGAATCCCACCGCCTTCTTCGCTCCGTCGATCACACGCGGCAAATCCGAGGAAGCGAACATGAACGAACTGCCGAGCAGCAGAGCCGAAGCAGAAGAAGAGGTGGGTGGGCAGAAACAAACGAAGAAATTCGAACAGAACGAAGAAAAACGGAGCGCTCCCTTCTTTACCGTCGGTCAAGCGACCTCCGATCGAGTGCCCGACGACCACGAACACACTGCAAAAACGAAAGAAGTGAACAGGTAAGCAACAGAACGCACATGTCCAGCTCCCAGTTGTCCCGTGTGCCACGTAGTAGGGGCCAAAGTTGATGATTGAGAAAGACGAACAGGCAGAGGGCGAACAGTCCGTGAACATCCGCCCGCATTCCCGAGAGTAGTGCCCTCGTTTACCGCCCGCACTGCCCTCCTTTCCACCCACCCCTCCGACGACCTTCCGCCCGAACGGCGGCTTCTCGGTTTTGTGAAAAACAACTGCGAGGATTTATTGCTCGTACGATGTAGATGCGAAAGGGATTAGAGGTACACTCGGAAGTCAAAGGCTGTAAGCGGCCCCAACGCCAAGACTTGCTTTCTTCCAATCCCTCGAGCTTCCACAACAAAGACGGATTTCCTTCAGCATTCCCCATCTAAACGATGTTCGTTCCCTTCCTTTATTCGTTCAAACACAACAACAGACAACAGTTGATTGGAGGCACGCATCCCGCTGAACAGAGCGCTCAGCACTGGAGGAAGCTGGCGGCCAGGAGCGTCTCGATGGCGATGTTGCTCGCAATCGGGAAGTCGGGGATGTTGTACCTGGAAGCCGAGCGGGAGTGGGTGGGCGGGCGGCCGGGCGGGCGACCCACCAGTTGTCCGTGTGGCGCGTGTAGTAGCACCAGTACTCGCTCACACGGCGCATGATGTGCGAGTCGATGTCCTTGAAGTTCACCTCGACCTCCTCCTCCTCCCCGTAGCTCATCGGGCCGGTCAGCATGCCCTTGACGGTGGCCGGACGAGTTCAGCACGAAGGAGCGGCGCACGAAGAACTCGTGGCCGTCCGCGCTCACGAACTTCACGTGCGTCGAGTCGGGGCCCTTCACCGAGAAGGTTTCGGGCGCCTGCAAGCGAGCGGGAGGAATCAATTCGAAGCAGGAGGGAGGGGAACTCACCAACTTCTTCTCCTCCTCCGAAGATCCAGAGACACGCGCGGCGAGCGCCCGTTCCCGATCCCGAACTAAGCTTCGGCGGACATTTCGAGTCGAGCGAGTGCACGAATGGAGGGGAGGAAAGCGGGCGAGCTGAGCTGGGGAGCGGAGGAAGTGGTCGACGAGAGGGCAAAGCGGACTGGTGCTCGACCGCCCGCCGACCCCCGCTTTTATCCGCGCGAACCCACGCCGCAGCCCACCGCCTCCCTCGCCAAGCGAACGCCTCCCTGCGTCATTTACAGCCACCTTCCGCCTTCCCACCGAGCGACGGGGATGACCGCGAGGCAAACGGAGAGCCGTTCCGCACCTCGAATTCCCGCTTTCTTTCGATTTTGCTGCGTTCGTTCAAAGAGAAACCAGCCGAACTGCCAGTACCGAGGCAGCCGGCCGGTTCGCTCAACAAGTGCATTTGGTGTCCACTCATTGCCCACCAAAACAAACGATGCAATGGAAAATGCTCGAATTTACGAGAAGCAGCGAAGACACAAACAACCGTCTTCTTGCTCACGAGTCCCCGAAGTCGAGCAACTGGAAGAACATTGACCATTGATCAAGGCTCATGCAAAGAGGAAGACCCACCACTTCGCGGCCCGCTGATCCACACGTCGCACCGCTCGGCGGGCGCGTAGCGGGCAGTCCCTGGGGCAGTTGAAGGAGTCCGCAAGGGGGCGAAGTTCCGGAAGGTGGCCATCACGCGAACGAAACCCGGGCGGGTGTTCGTTGTCCACGTGCTCCAGCTGAGAGCAGTATTTTTGGGCGGCGGCCAGGAAGAAAAGCTGCTCCGAGGTGAAGTGCCGAAGGAAGGGGGTCGTCGAGGCGGGGCTCGGGGCCGCGGAGGTCTTCGAAGTCCTTGAAGGCGCGGTAGGCCACTCGAATGCCTGCAATCCTTCCCTTAACTTCAATCCATTCATTTTTCTCGTGGAATCACCAGTGATGTCGGCCACGTTTTCGGTAGTCGAGCCGGGATTCTCGGGATCAATCCGGTCGTATTCGCGCACCAGACACTCGACCGACTGCGCGAATTTCAGGCGCGGCGTGTTCAGCAATAGGTGGCGGTGATTGAAGTGCTCGTCGTAGTCGAACAGACACGGGATCTGCCCACAACAATCAAGGAAAGAAGCGAGGAGGAAGACCCACCGAACGCGTGGGCCATCTCGTGTCCCATCGACCAGCCCAAACGGCCGTAGCGAATCGAACGGGGGAAGTTGACGTCGAAGAAGGGCGCCAGTTGGTAGCCAAAGGGGATGACCACCGTGTGGGTCTGCAACACAATTCTCTTTCGTTCTCTACTCCATGAAAGCCAACCGTTGGCTCGTAGAAAGCGTTGACCATGAAGACGAAGTCGGGCTCCATCTCGCGCCCACTCGTCTTCAGCTTCACCGCGCGCCCGCATCGCCTCCAGCCGGAGCTCCGCTTCGGCCGCCGCTCGTCGCATTCGGGCGAAGGAATCCGAGGAGGTGAAGGCGAGCAGTTGGTTCACTCGATGCACAAGTAGTCGTCGAATAGCTGCGGGTTGTAGCCGAGAACGAAGCGGAAGTGGTCGAGCTTTTGGATCAACGCCATCCGTCCCCGCCTCGTCCAGCCACTCGATTTCCCACAGCATAGAGCTGAACGAGCAAAAAGCGAAGGATTGAGGGCAGCAATCAGAAGAAACAGACCGGAGGTTGTCGCGAATCAAACCCGCCATCCTCGCCGTCACGTTCTCGTGCCGCTCTCGGGCATCTGCTGGACGGAAAGTGGGCGTCGAGCAGCAGGCGGGACATCAGAATGCCCACCCCACGCGAGTCGAACACGCAGTCCGTCTCGCCGCCCGTCGTCCGCATCGAAGTGGCGGCGGGCCCGCCGCTCGAAGCGGTCGGATTCCTCCGCCCGCTCTTGGACGGCAGCCGGCCGGAAAGATCCCCTCGAACAGGCGGAAGTTCACGAGGCTCACGAACGCCACCGCCCGCACGGGAGTCAGCCGGGCGTCCGCAATCGCCGCATTCAATCCCGCCAGGAAGGAAGTGGGCAGACGGACGGTGGTCGTCGGTTGGAGGAGGGCCTCCAGTTCGGGCACCCCACTCGCCACCGTCTTCAGTAAGGTGCTCAAGCGGAAATTCGGGAACTTCTCGTCCACGTGTTGCAGCTGAACGTCCTCCGTCGCCCTGAACACACGAAATCAACCAAAGCAAGGAGCGATTGAAGGGCGGTACGTGGTCAAGTGCTCGTTTTCGCGTTCCATCCGCGACCAAACGAGTTCGTGAGCTCGACGGACCGGGCGTCTCCATCCCGCTCCAATCCAGCGGGTCGCCAAAGACGCCCGAAGCGACGCCCATCACTTCAGGCGAAAGAAGCGAGTCGATCATGGCCGGCCAGCGTGTCCAACTCCAAAGTGACGAGCGGCGCGGGGAGGCGTTCGAAGCGGAGCCGAAGGCCGAAATTCACGCCCGCAAAGCGGTGCAGAACGCCGAACGTATGGGCGACGTTTTCGGCGGTCAGGGCGGGCAGATTGGCGGCCGAGTGGACGACGGCCGGGAACCTCCAGTGCGGCAGGTGGGTGAGCAGAAAGCGGACCTCCTCCACGCCCTCCGAGTAGTTCGGCCGCTTGAAGTGCTCGAAGCATCGCTCCAAATACGCGTGCGCCTTCATCGTTAACGGATTTGTCTGCAATCGAGTGTACGGAAGGCAAAAGAAGGCGGACCGATCACCGGCTGTTGCCGCATCGCCCGCATCATCAACCGCCGCACCTGGACGTCCATCGCCTGGAAAACCGTCTCGTGCGACTTCTGCGCGGAGCACGCGTATTGAAAGAAGTTGTTGCACGGGTCGGCCGTCGTGTTCAGCCGCTCGCGAATGAAAGCGGCGGCCTCGGCAAAAGCCCGTCGAACGGAAGCTTCCGCATCGCCCCCAATGACCTCCGGCTCCGGAATGTTAAGCAGAAGAGTGGGCGGAAGGGGCACCGAAGAGTTGGACGACGACGACGAAAAGAAGCCGACGAATCGATTGAAAGCTTTGGCGAGGAAGTGGGGCGTCTGAAAGGCGAGGTTGGATGAAGGGAAGAGCGGCGGGAAGTTACTTGGAAGCCATCCGCATCGTAAACGAAGAGAAGAAGCAGTAGTGAAGAACCAAACAGCCTCATCGTTCCTTCTACGAACCGAAGGGAACGCCGAGCTTTTCGCTAACGAGCGGTAAGCCGGTCGGCTCATGTTCACTCGAACGGCGTCTGATTCACACTCCCGCCACCGACCGAAACATTCGAAGTTCACGAAGTCGAACAGAAGTCATCGGTCGAACAGAAATCAATTCTTTTATTCAAACGGACAAACAGCAAACAACGAGCAGAAGGAACGCGGAACACAGAGGGACGATTATCGATGAGACTTGTCCAGCAGCTCGGGGTTGGCGGCGAGGACGCGCGGGAGGAGCCAGTCGAGGTACTCGCGGCAGGCGGCCAGCTCGGCGTCCTGCGCGTGGCAGCGGGCGCGCAGCTCGCCGACCAGCCGCACGAGCACCTCCGAGCGGGCGGGCGCGGGCGCGTCCGGGGGTGGGAAAGGCAGGCAGAGGCGACTCGGACGGCGCGGACGGCGAAGGCGGCGGCTGGACGGGCGGCCGGCGGGCGGACGCGCAGAAGAGCAGCTGAAAGGCGGCCAGCGCCTGCAAGCAACGATTAGCGAGAATCCGCCTTCGATCGCTCGCCTTGTGCAGAAATCGGGGTCTGTTCGGCGGCTCCACGGCATCAATGGGCGAAGGAACAACAGGGAACAACAGGAGGCGTGGCTAAAAGAAGACATGAGGAAAACGAGAAGAATCCGCAGCCACTCACCACCATCCTCCTCTCCACGGAACTCCCCGCTCGGCGAAGTGAAGCCGAAGGCGGATCTCACCGACTGGCCGGCCGCGGAGGCGCAGCGGGAGGACGAGCGGCGCGGCGGGCGGCGTGCGCGGGACGGCGGCGAGCGGCAGGCGGGCGGCGGCCACCCGGCGGCGGCCGAAACGCGCGCGCCGCTCCACGCGGATCTTCAGCGTCGAGTAGCCGACCAGGGGCGCGCTGAAGCCGGCGGTCAAGGGAGCGGTCGAAGCGGGAGCGGGCGACTCACAACTGCATCGCCTCCTGCCACACGCACGCGCCGTCCGCCTCCACGCGACGCGCCTCCGTCCGCGCCACGCAACGCCACTCGTCGGCGCCGCGCAGCGAGAAGACGGCCGTCGCCTCGCCCGCCCGCAGGCCGCTCAGCCGCGCGTCCAGCACTGCAGAGGGCGCGTGAGTGGGCGGCGGGCGGAGTCACCTTCCACGCGGAGCACGTGCGCCTCCGTCGCCTCCGCCGGCCGCCAGAAGAGCGACGGCTGCGGGCCGCCGGCGGTCGCGCGCCCGACGAAGCGGCCGAAGAGGCGCTGCAGCGGGCCGAGGCCGAAGTCGAGCATCCGGGCGGCCGATCGCTTTGTGACAAAAGGGAACAATGGGCGGCCGGGATGGTCGAGGGTGAGCGAAGTGAGGGAATTTGCATCCCTCCGCATTCGAGCACCAAAGACCACCGATCAGCGCCGATTGCGCGCGGTCCAAAGTGCGCCGATCAAACGCGCCGCCGGTCGCGCGGGCCGCGGACTTTCGACGCAACACGCGCGCGCGCCCTCGATCCCGCCCCTGCCGCGCGCCTCAAAAGGCGGCCGGGCGGCGGCAGTCGGCACTCACCCACTCCTTCCTTCCCTCCTTCCCTCCTCCTCCTTCCTCCTCCTCTCCGATCCGATCCAAATGAACTCCCGACTCTTCTCGCTGCTCCTCGTCTCCGTCCTCCTCGCCGTCGCCTTCGGACAGCCACCGATGGGGCGCGGGATACATGGGCGGGCCCGGCGGGCACGGGCCCGGATCGCCCGACGGGCCCATGGAGGATCGATGGACGGCCCCGGTCCGATGGGCGGCCTGCTGGGCGGCGGCGGCACCGGCGGCGGTGGCCTCTTACGCGGCGGCCTCTGGAGCTGTCCCTCCCGCCTTGATCGCCTCGAGGACCTTCGGCGGCCGATGATCGTAGTTCCCCCTTCTTCCTCTCCTCCCTTCAATCACGTGTTTTGCAGGTGTCTCCAGAACGGACTCAACGGACCTCCTCTTCGTGCCACAAACCCTCGACATTCCTCCCATTTCTTCTGTTTGTCCCTCGATTACTCCATCAATAAACAGCATTAATGAACGAGAAGGAACACAGGAAACGAGGCCCTCATTGTCGAAAGAATGCGGGCGGCCGGAAGAAAGCGAGCGGGGCGGGCGGGCGGGCGGGGCGTTCCGTTGGGTCGAAAGCGGCGAGTGGGCCGTTCGGTTTGCCCACAATTCGGGCTTCTTTTTGTTTCTTCCGCCTCGCTTCGCCGCCCGCCGCCCGCTTGCTGGCGGCCATTCGGATTCCACCGGCCGCCCGCCCGCCTAATTGATTTCTTCGGGATGCCGCCGCTTGGTCGGTCGGTGTTGATGTCCACGAGTGTTGTCGGAGAAGGCGCTTCTTTTCGGACCGCCCTCTTGACGCCGAACCCCTCGAATTTCGAATTCGGGCCGCTCCTTCCGCTAATTTTCGATTCCGACGTCCTCGATGACGTCAACGGCGGTTCGTCATCTCGGAGTCGAAGAAGGCGGAAGGCAAACGGCCGTCGTCCTCCGCCGTTCTTCCCGCCGTCTTTGGGCGGTCGGATTGCGGAAGCCGGCCGCCGCCCGACGCCGCCCGACGCCGCCCGCCGTTCGATCGAGGCCGCGCGAATTTGCGCGCCAAAAACCGGCCGAAAAGTCGAGACGCGGGCGAAAGGCGGAGGGCGCAGGCGGCAGACGGGCGAGCCGCGAGTGTGCGGGCGGAGGTCACAGCGCCCCGGCAGATGACGGGCGCTCGATCACAGGCGGCATCTCGCGCCCGCCTCCTCCTGTTTTCCTTTTCGTCAACAAGCGTGCGGCGTGCGGCGAGTTGCGTGACGAAAAGAATGGGCGATCAACTCGAGCCCCCAGATTTTTGTTCGAGTCCTGATCAACGAGATTTCTTTTATGGAAGAAGAATTCAGCATTGCTTTTTAGCTAAGAGATTCTTAAAAAAGTAAAAATTCTACCGACTACCGCAATTTTTTGGAGTGATCGAACAAAACTCGTGCTTCTCGCAGACCAAAGTCCGCTTTCGAATGACTGATGGAAGTTTATTTTGACGTTCCGCTCCCGTCCCGTCGTGCGCGAACGCTCGCCTTTTTTGAAAACAAAGACGAGGGTTTCGTTGCTTCGTTGGCGATGACGCCGTCTCGCCTTACGTCGACTCGTCTCTCGCGTCCGCCGCCGCCCCGTTCGGAGGCTTTCGGGCGTCCCTCTCCGCACTCTTCGAACTCCGCACTCGTCTCTCCGCCCGCCTTCCTCCTTCTTGAACGACGAATTTTTGACCGTCCGGCGCCCCCGAGCGAGAGGCTTCGCTTTGCGGACCTCTTCGTTTGGATTTTTATTTCTTCTTCGTTTGTTCTGTTGACGACGTGCGAGTGGCGGGCGGATTTCTTCGTTTTTGATTCGCCGTCCGCCCAAATCCGCCCGAACTGCCGAACGCGCCGCTTTTTTGTTTCCACCATTCCGACGCTCGGCGGCGGCGGCGAGTGGAGCGAAGACGCGGGCGAAGGTGAAGGCGGCGAGCGGGCGGCGGGTCGACGGCCGAAAGCCCGAACTCGTCCTCGCCGCTTCGCTCGCGATTTCCCGCTTTGGACATCGCCGACCGCCCTCGGTTCCCGGTCTCGCGTCGTCATTTGCGGGCGGGCGGCCGTCTGCCGGACGGTTTCGTCCGCTCACCGACCGCATGCCTCGCCGAGAGTTCGTTTCGCGTTTTGCTCATCGCTCGCCGCCCCTCGCCCGCCCGCCCGCCCTTGATGATCACATCCCGCACTCGTCGCCACCGCCGCCGCCGCTTCTTTCTTCCGATTGCCCACCGCCCGACTTCTCGCCCCTCTCGCTTACCTCCTCGCCGCTCGCCTGTCGCCTTCGTTTCTCGCCGGCCGCCCGCCCGCCGTCTTCCTGCAGCCCGCCCGCCCGCCCGCAACGGCCCACTCGCCCCGCCGATCTGCCCGCTCGATTGAACGAAACAAACTCCTGCACTCCGCCGCTGCGTCCGTCCGTCCGTCGTGTCGCGGGCGGTACGCTTTTTTTCGGACGCTCGCCGGCCGGCCGCTCTCCTCGCTTCCGCCGGGCGGTCGGGCGGTCGGTCATGGAGGGGCGGAATCGTCGCGCGGGGAAGAATGCGGCTGCTGCTGCTCCCACGGACTCCCGACTTGTTCGTCCGATCGACCGGCAAACCGCCGCCCATCGAATCGATTCGTTTCGCGGCTGCCCGAGCGCCCCGCTTTCGGGCGGCGAATTCGAGTGGATTTCGGGCGAAAAGCGGCGCCCGCCGCCGTTCGAGCCGCGCGCTCGTGATCCCCGCCCGGGCGACCGTCTTCGCGCGTTCCGCCGCCCGTCCACGTCGACGAAAGTCGGCGACCAGCGCGCGTCGGGCGAACGGAGGGCGGAGGTCCGCCGCTCGTCACGTGCGCTTCGCCGGGTGGCCGGCGGCCTGTTCGCCCTCTTGCTTTCCTCCTTGCCATGCCGATTGCTCGTTGTTCCTTATCGTTCTTCTCTTTGTTCTGAATTGATTTCGATTGCAAAATGGCCGATGTTCGACGATTATTGCGAAAAATCGAGCGGATAGCCGGTTATAACCCTTTTAGACATTAAGGAAATTTTTTTAGCCATTTATTCGATTTTCCGTAGCCGTTTTAAGCGTGAATTTATCTGAAAAATTATTATGATTTTACTGCAGTTTTCGCTGCGATTTAACCCGAATTTATCGATCGTGTTTCCATTGATTTGTAGCGCGTTTCCTCCGTGGGTTCGTGATCGGCGGAATGGGCGGAAAATTCGCGAACGGCGGCCACCTTCCGCCCGCCCGCCCTAACGCCCGGCTTTTCAGCTTTGGGCTCGGGCCTCATGAAAGGATGACGACCGCCGACGTCTCGGTGGAGCACAAGCTTTTCAATACCGGTCCCCAAGCGGATAAAACGCTGCCCAGTGTGAGTTCCCCTCTTCCTCGCCTGTACTTTGGACTTGTTCTCGAAGGTTCGTTCACTCTTTTTCGTGTTCCTCGTTTGCAGAGCCTCCGACAGCAGCAGACGGTCGTCCGCATGGAGACGGTGATGGAATCGATGGAGCGGTCCTGTTCGAACGAGCGGCCGCCCTCCGGCACCATCGGCGTCCCGTCGTCGTCGGCGAACAGCGACAGCGACAACCTGTACGCGACGTCCAAATCGCCGCAGTTGTCGCGAACGCCGCCGCCTCCCACCGGCGCCACGCCGCCCACCTCGCTGCACACGCCGGAGCCCTTCAAGTCGGCCGCCCGCAAGCGGAAGACCACCGAGCCCCGTCAGACGACGCCGAAGGCCGCCCGCGTCGATCGCAAGATGACGGACTTCATGAAAGGGGTGAGTTCCCGCTCGATCCTCTCGTTCATCGATTGTTTTCCGTTGTGTTTGCAGAGTCCGAAGATTCCCGCGCTGCCGTCCGTCGCCGCCGCCCCAATCGGCCGCCAACCAAAACGGTTCCTCCTCCATTGATGTGAGTCCTCCTCTTTCCTTCCATTTTATTCGGAATGTTCGCCTTCAGCTCCACGTTGAGCAGCGCCTGGTCGCCGTCAACAGCCGGGCGGAAGCGAGCGACTCCTCCGACTGCAAGGTCGAGTCCACCACCGAGAGCCCGTACGTCAGCGAAATCAAGAAGCTTACGGACGATGTGAGTTCTTTGGCCGCCCGCTAATCCCACGGCTAATCCCCGCCCCGGTGTTGCAGTTGGCCAAGACGCAGGCGGAATTGAGGCGTCGAACGGACATGCTCGCCACCATCAAGGAGAACAACCTCGAACTGCTCATCAAACAGGCGGAGATCGAGAGAGAGCAGCGGAAGGAGGAGCGCGCCTTTCTGAAGGTCCGACTCGGCGACTTCGTCCATCCGGGCTTCCGACGCGAGGCCGAGTGGAAGAACGGGATCCTCTTCAAAAAGCTGAACGACCGCATCAAGCGGCTCGAAGCGGACAAGGCGCTCCTCACCGGCAACACGACGGCCGTCCGCAAACGCCGCTCCACCAAGGAGTCCAAGAAGTGAGTCCTCCCGCTTCTTTCGTTCATTTGTTCCCCCTCATTTTCAGGTCCAACTTCGAGCAGACGGCCGACGGCTTCCTCCGACCCGAAGTGCCGAAGGAGATGTCCGCAACCGAGGTGTACAAGCGGGAGGAGATCAACAAGATCCGCAAGGAGCAGCTGAAGCGCGAAGAGGCCGAGGTGCAGGCCGAGAAGGACCGGCTGGAGAGGGAGAAGAACCTCCACATCCGCGAGATGAAGCGAATGCAGTACGAGGAGCAGTCCCGCTTCCGCAACTTCGACCTCCTCCACAACCGCTACGTCCCCCTCTCCCTGTTGGGCAAGGGCGGCTTCTCGGAGGTGTGGAAGGCGCCGGGACCTGGAGAAGAACCGCTTCGTCGCCTGCAAGATCCACCACGTGAGCAAGGACTGGAGCGAGAGCAAGAAGGCCAACTACGTGAAGCACGCGATGCGGGAGAAGGACATGTGAGTGTTTCCTCTCCTTCTTCCTTCCAATCAATCGATCGATGCTTTCAGCCACAAAAAGCTCAATCACCCGCAAATCGTCAGCCTCTACGACCTGTTCACCATCGACAACGACTCCTTCTGCACGGTGCTGGAGTACTGCGACGGGAACGACCTGGACTTCTACCTCAAGATGCACAAGACTATCCCCGAGAAGGAGGCGCGAGTGATCATCCTGCAGGTTCGTCCCCCTGCTCATCAATCAGGGAATGAAACGATTGTTCTCCTTGCAGGTGGTGGACGCGCTGAAGTACCTGAACGAACTCCCGCAACCGATCATCCACTACGACCTCAAGCCGGCCAACATCCTGCTCCAGTCGGGCTTCCCGGCCGAGATCAAGATCACGGACTTCGGGCTCTCGAAGCAGATGGAGGGCTCGGAAGGAGGACGAGAGCATCGAGCTCACCTCCCAGGGCGCGGGCACGTACTGGTACCTCCTCGTGAGTTCCCTTGCTTCCCTCCAGTTCGTGCATTCCGCCCGCTTTCAGCCGAGACCTTCCAGCACTTCGGGCACGGCGTGGCGCCGAAGATCAGCTCGAAGGTGGACGTGTGGAGCGTGGGCGTCATCTTCTACCAGTGCCTCTACGGGAAGCGGGTGAGTTCTCCGTCCATCCCTTCCATCCATCTCATCCTCATTGCTTGCAGCCGTTCGACAACGACCGCACCCAGCTGCAAATCATGGAGGAGCGGACGATCCTCAACGCCACGCAGGTGGACTTCCCGAACACGCCCGGTACGCCGAAGGTCTCCCCGCAAGCACAAGTGAGCACTCCTTCTTCCATTCCTTCCTGTTCACCCCCTCGTGTTGCAGGAATTCATTCGGGCATGTCTGCAGTACAGCAAAAACGAGCGATGCGACGTGATCGCGCTGGCCAAACACGAGTATCTTCAACGGGATTGGAACAAATCGACTTGAACGCGCGCAACGGCGATTCAATCTTCTTTGTTTCGTGAACTAAATTATTCCTCTCTCTTTCCTCTCTCTCTCTGTCAATCCATCCATCCATCTAAGTCCTTCCTTTCTTTCGTTCTGTTGTGTGTGTGCAAAAGACACTTCTTTATTGCGAATAAACGGGGATTCATCATCGATTCGAGAGGCTAAGTGGGTTCCATCGCTTTTTACAACAAAGAGGAGAGGGTCCTTTCGTTGCTCAACACAACCGGCACGTCTAAAGCGGGGGGTCAGACGAGTGGAAGAAGAAAAAAACGTACTTTTGCGCAGACGAGTCGCCTTAGGTTCACGGGGTAGCCGTATTGTCCGTGCAAAAGCTGCAGAAACATTAGAGTTTCCCTTTACTTCTTTCCTTACCCCTTGGTTTTCATCACGGGACATCTGAAACCGAACGAGGAACAGGATTATAGCCGGGAAATCCCTCCGAGGACTCACTTCTTGGCGGCGTCCTTGCACGGCACCGTCGAAGGCCAACACCAACCACAAGTCCTTTGCGCACTTCACCTTCAGCTCGTTGGCCTTTCAACGAGGGCGCCATGCAGTGGGAACGAAATTTCTTGCAGTCTTTGTTGATGTCCCGGCAGACTGCTGGAGAGGGGTGCTCGTCGTCCTGTGCGGGCGGGCGGTCGGGCGGGTGGGCACGAGCGGGGCGGTCGGGGGCGAGGTGGACGGGAGGGTGGGCGTCGGGGTCGTTTCGGGGGTGGTCGATGGGAGGCTCGTTGTCGTGTCGGCCGGCGGGTCGGTGGCGGCGAGCGGCGTGGTCGGCGGGGCGGTTG
Source organism: Aphelenchoides fujianensis (assembly GCA_024699865.1). Taxonomy (NCBI): domain Eukaryota; kingdom Metazoa; phylum Nematoda; class Chromadorea; order Rhabditida; family Aphelenchoididae; genus Aphelenchoides; species Aphelenchoides fujianensis. The sequence goes on along the minus strand of JAMPIO010000194.1, from coordinate 55,214 downwards.
GCGGCGTCGTTTCTTCGGCCACCGGCGGCGCCTCGGTCGTCGTGGTCGTAGTTGTTGTGTCCGCCGCTTCGGTGGTCGCCTCCTCGACCGCTCCAGCGGTGGTCGTCGTCGTTGTGGGCGGAAGAGAAGAAGTCGCGTGTTCCTCTTCGCCGCCCTCCTTCCCACTCGCTTCCTCCGGCTTTTCTTCGGGTTTCTCCTCTTCCTTCTTCTCATCTTCGGTGTCCGGCTTCTCGGCGGAACCCTCCTTCTTCTCGCCGTCCACGTGCTCCTCTTCGGGCTTCTTCGGCTTCCTCCCTTTAGGGCGGCGGAGCCCTCGATCCGGCGGCTCGGCCTGGTCGTCTGGTTTTCGGCGACGTTTCGGAGCTCTTCGGCACGTCGGGCGTCCCCGAGCCGCCGCTCGCCCTCGTGCGGCTCGGCGCTTCCCCTCCTCCTGCTCGCCGCTCTCTTTCGAGTGAACGGCAACGATCACCAGAAGGACGAAAAATACGGTAGTCAATCGACGAAACATTTCAAATGAACGGAAAAGAAGCGAGACGAAAGGGACACGACTGGCGGCCAAAAGAATTCCCTCGACTGTTTTTTCGACCGACTGGACGACTGGACACGATGATGTCAACATCCCCGCTGGACATGCCGCCGCTGATCAAACAACGAACGGGGACGGGCGGCCTGAGGCGGGGCGGTCTGAGGCGGAGTGGGAGGGAGGCCCACCAGCACGCAATAAGCGGGCTCCAGTCTGCTTGCTTGGAAGTAAATCCGAGCGGTCACTCGGCGGCCGTGTGCACAAACGAGTACGAAAGCCGACGGTCGCGAGGCGAAGGCGGAAGAAACCGCCGCCGAAACAATCCCCCGCACAAAATAGAAGTTTATTTCCGAAACAATTGAGCAAACGGGCGGTTCAGGCGGTTAGCACGGCCACCGTTCGGCACATGAGGACGTCCATGTGGAGAGGCGTCATAGTCTTGGAGTCCTGCAAACCTTCTTCCATTCACTTCTTTCGTTCAATCGATCCCTACGCAAAGAATTGTCGACGAAAACCAACCGCCGGCCCTGCGGAGTGGCCGCCCACGGGCGAAGACGGCGGGGATCGTCGAGTTGTCGAAGAAACGGTAGGACGCTCTCGCGGATGTTCCGCCGTAGTTGTAAATCCCCACGTACGCGTTGGCGCCTATCACTTCTGAACAAAAGGAGTGAGTGAGCATTGGATAGCCAGAAAGGAACTCACGGGACATCAACCCGATTTCTGCCACGTGCACGAACTTCACGGGCGTCGAACCGGCCAGCCACCGACCCGCAGTAGTTTTGGCTAATGTACTGCACGTTCGGGGACTGCAAGAAGGAAGTGAGATGAGGAGAATCGAGAGGAAAGGCTCACAGTAACCGGAAACTTCGTGTAGCAATACCAGACGCCGTTGTAGAGCGTTCTCGTGGAGTTCTTGAAAGGGCAGGTGTACCGAAGGGCTTCCCGTGCTTCTAAAACTCGTCTCGGTTACACTCCTGGTTGTTTGAAGAGAACACACGTGAACGAGAGAGCGTCAAAAGAGTGTAGTTGCGGTAGATCCCAACGGTCTGTGAAGTGCCGTAATTGCTCGTGTAAAGCGAGGGGTTAGTGGTTTGTTGCTGCCTTGACTAAAAGAAGAAAATTTCATATGGGCAATCAAGAAGGAGCTCACTCACATCGGCAAAACAATAGCCGGTTTGGTTGGATCGTAAGTGAAAAGGCTGTCTGGGCAAGCGTTGTTCCCGAATACTGAAAGGAAAAAAGGAGTCAACTAGCTCCATTTTTTGCTCTTCACTCACTCCAATTGATGATCGCCGAACGAACGGCCGCAGTCGTTGGCGCACTTCCCGCACTGGCCGGCCATCTTCACGTAGTAGGTGACCCCTGAACGATTGCAGTGATCACTCATTCCTTCTTCCTTTCTGCACACCGGTGTCCTGCAAGATTGTAACCCGTAATCGTCGTGAACGTGGTGCACTGATTGCGGGCGGGATTGAACGAAACGGCGACCGTCTCCTCGCTGATCAGCCCCACACAATCCCGCACGTCCGTGGCCGTTGCCCTCGGCCCGGTCGTCACGGTCAGCAGCCGAATATGCGAAGGAATTTGGACGAACTGAAAGGAGGCCGAGGAAACAAACTGCAAACCAAAAGGAATGATTGGAGGGCTGCCGGTCAGATCGACGATCACCTCGAGGCAACAAAAAGAAGTGAGCACCATTTGAATTCGAACAAATCTCAACACACTTGGCGTTGCAGCGGACATCTCCGAGTCGAAAGAACGGGACCAGGCGGCACGGCCGGCCGGTCGGCAACGAAGAAGGCGGAAGCGGGGGTTCGGCCGGCCGGGTGGTCTCGCCATGACGAACGGCGGCACGCGGCCGAGAGCGCGGAATTCGTGAGTGAGCGGGCGGGCGGGCCGCCTACCGTACGGCCGCCGATTATTCCCGCCGACCCCCGTGTTTGACGTGGGAGCGAAGAATGCGGGGCGAAATCCCGGCCGATTATGCAAACCGGAGGCCGCTTTTTATTCAGCGGACTCCAACACAAACAACAAACAAGCAGACGGAAGATCGAAAGCACAAAGAACACCAACAAAGGGAAACTCGTTGAAGGGTTCAAAAGAATCGCGAGCGAAATTTACAGAACCAACGGAGTGGCTGCTACGACAAGAACAACGCAATGTAACGAGCCTTGAACTGCAACCAACAACTTGAATTCTTGCATTTTAAGGCTCACAACCAGATGTAAGTACCAAGACGTTTATTACAACGAATCTACATCACTACACCGTTTGCTTTGTTCAACGAATTGGTGGCCGCGGTGGGCGAGTCGACTTGTCGGGTGTCTTCTGCCTTTTCGGCGTTCGTTTGGAATTCCGAAGGGCTGTCGGGAATGCGGGGATTCGTGGTCTGTCCGTGAGGAGCACACGCGCAGATGTCGTCGAGGATTTTCGCCCCGGCAGCCGGCCGGTAATCCCGCTTCGTGCTGCACGACCCATGGCCGGGCGACGACCGTCACATCGCCGCTCTCGCGGTGCAAGATCGCCCTCCCGCGAACCGCAAAGGTTTGATCGGCGGGCTGATCGACCGACCAGCGGAGGCGGACGGGCGTCTCGACTTCGATCTCCAGGAGCTCGTTGCCGCTCGCGTCCTCCGCGTTCCCGTCAGCCAGAAAGCGGAGCCACTCGGCCATCCGGCGGACGCCACTGCCGGGCGACCGGCGAGATCGTGAACGGCGTGAAGGAGCGCGGATCGTCCAGCTCGTACGAAAAGACGCACGGAAGTTCGTGGACGGCGGCGTGGATTTGCGTTCGCATCAACGCCCTCGCTTGGAACTGAACTCAAAGGATTGAACGAGGAAGTGAGCGGAAGAGGAAACCTTTTGCGTCTCGTTCAACACGGCCACATCCAACGGCTTCATGCACATGCAGTGCTGGGCGGGAATGCGGGCGTCTTGGCACGAACGATCGGCGCGCGATCGGGTGGAAGAGGGAGGATCCCGAGCGTTCCGTTGGCTGCTCGAAACCCATCGCCTCTTGGAGCGTCTGGTGGACGTCGAAGGCGGAGGTCAGGCGATTCTAATCCGGGTGAATAAAAGGGAGGAAGTAGGCGAAGGAAACCAACCGCGTTCGCTCGGAGATTCGCGAACTTCTTCGCCTCGGCTCGGCGAAATTTCGGCGGCACGAAGACGGCCATCAGGGGCATCCGCTCCTCCACGCGGCCCACGTACGTGCTCGCGATTTCGTGCTGACACCCGCCAGATAAGAATGAAGAGAATCGAACGATGGAACTCACTTCTTTCTGTCCCCGAATCGCCCATGATCACGAGCATCGTGTGTTCGAGGGCGCCCGCGTCTTCCAGCCGGTCGAGCGCGTCGGCGAGCGGCTGGTCAAGGAGCTCCAGATGGTTCGGGTTCTTGCGAGTGAGGGCGGCGATCGAATTGAACGAAAGGTGGCATTTGTCCGCGTATTTCGTCGAGAACCTTCAACCAAAAGGAACTCAATGAAAGCCAGAGGGGAACGAACCGCTCCCAAATGTGAAGAAAGCGGGGTGTCAGGAACTCGCCGTTCGCGCACATCCGCTCGGCGTTCTGGTACGTGTACAAATACTCGTAGTAGGGCCTGCAAACTCCTCCTTCAATCCAAAAGCATGCAGTTGAACGTGCCGGAAGTAGAAGTCGGCGGGCGGTCGACGGAAGCCGCCGAACGGCGCCGCGTGGAACAAACCGCCGCCGCCCTCCGCGATGTCGTCGTTCCACATCGTTGCACAGCCTCGCTCTACAAAAAGAAGTGGATGATGGTTGGAGTGATCAAAGCTCTTCTCGATTGCCTTTGACCTGCTTGAAGAGAGCATTGGTTTGTGCCCACAGATCCCCGCCCTCCTCCACCTCTTTTAGGATCATCTCGTCGCGCAGCAGGGCCGTCAGGTCGTTGCGGTCGGGGTCGTGCACCTTGCCAGCCAACATGGCCAGCAGGTTCGTCTCCATGTCATCCGCAATCTGAACGAGCAGGAAACGAGTGAATGCGGAGAGGACGTGAGGATGACGCACTTTCGTGTAGCCCGTCAAGAACTGGAAGTCCAGCCGTCGCATCACCTTCATCGCGAAGGGCATGTGCCGAAAGAATTGGGTGCGCGAGACGGAATCGAGCATCAAAATCGCGACGTTCAGCTGGGCGGCCGATCGGACGGGCGGCGGGTTCAAGCGCGGCTTCGGCGCGATCGTCGTGTACACGTCCCGGAAGACTGCGATGATCGATCGATCGACTGAAGAAACAGGTGGTGGGAGAACTCACGGGTTCGGTTCTCCGCGTCCACGCACTTTATCGCGAACTGGTCCCGATTCACGAACAGCCGCTTGTTCGTCGGCATCTGCAAGATGAGCGATTCCCTTCAATCCCCTCCTCTTTCGTTTTGCTCACCGCCTGCCACGGCCCCGAGTACGCAACGCTCCGTGTCGTTGGCCCCAGCGTTCCGCTCAACTCCCGCACGTAACAGGCGAACGATCCGTTGTACGTGGCCCGATGGGGAGTGCCGGCCAGCAGGTGGCCTTCGGGCGCCTGAACAACGTACGGCTCGTAGACTGCGGGCGGGCACATTCGATGTCGCGGAAGTGAACGATGTGCGGAAGGATCGTCCCGTCTTCTGCAAGCTAGCATGAACGAGAGCGAGGGAAGGGAGGAAACCTTTGTCCAGGACGGGGAATCTGCACGTGTTCTCCAACGGATGGCTGGCGATTGTACTCCAGCTCGTACAAGTGGGGCATCCTCCTCCACGTGCAGGTAGTCGATCAGCTGGTCGATCTCCGAGAACAGCGGGTTCAGCGCGTAGGGGACGGGGCCCGGCACCGAACAGCAGGCCTCGCAGGAGGAGGACGAACAGGAGAAGGCCGATGAACCCCCCGAACAGTGCGGACTGCACAAGCAAAGAGGAGATGAATGCAGAAAGAAAGGAAAAAACGAACCGCTCAAGCAAATCAACTGCAACCTTCGCGTTTTCGGCCACCATCGCGCAATCGCTGGAGGGATCGTTGGGGTTCGCCACGCGCAGGAGATCATTTCGGCCGGCTGCAACGAGAAGGCCGCTTGTTGGAACACGTGTCGGCCGGCGTGTAGCACGAAGACGGCAGTTGAAAGAAGAGAAAGGAACCCCGAATTCCTTTCGCGGGTTCTCCTCTCGGCATCCGCCGTTTTCCACAACCGCCGGCTTCCGCGGCGAGCTTCTGGAGGTCGCCGATCGGGGCGGCGATAAGCGGCCGGACGGCGCGGAGGTCGGCGGGCGGCGATCGCCGAACGGCCGCGCCGGCTTCGAGTTTCCGCCCGCCGGACCGGAAGTCGCGTCGAAATCCGCCGGCTTCCGAGTCGAACGGGCGATTTCCGGAGGGTTGGCATTGCGGCGGCTTGAATTCGCGTGGAAATCGGCGGAGATCGCCGTCTTTTAGTGATTCCAATGTTGGCATTCGATTTCACGTCAGTCAGTTTTTATTCTCGCACTCGAGCAATGAGTTTTCTCGACCGGCTTTCCTCGCAGTTCGGTCTGCCGGGTGTGGGTGATAAATCGATGGCGCCCGTCCGACCTTTGATTGCGTTCCGCACGCGGGAAAGGATGGTGGACGGGCCGATTGCAAGGTTGCCCGCGATCCCACAGCGGTAAAAGAAAGCGGGCGCCGATTGGATGGCCGCGTCCACCGGATCGAAGCGAAAGGCGCCCCCCACTCGACGCGCCCGCTTGCCGCTTTTTGCGCCCGTCCGGCAGATTTCGGCGTTCGTTTATTCCGGCGCTTGAACGGTGAGTTTATTTCCGAATATTTGGGGTCAGCCAATCAATCCATCGGTCCCGACTGCCCGCTCGCTTCAGTTATTTCGAAATAGAAGGCTGACGGGACAGTTACTTCCGACTTTTCCGCCGAAATTTCCGAGGATTTCGGCTCGAATTTCGTAAATCCATTCGCATTTCTTCTAATTTATTCCTGTCTGCTTTCAGTTCGTGATGCAAAATGCCGACCGCATCGATGAAGACGACGAGCAGCCGCTCCAGGGCCGACCTGCTCGCCGCCTTTCGCTCGTGGGTGGCCGCCGGCGTCCCGCCCGACCGCCTCCGCTCCCGCTTCGTCTCCCAACTGACCGCCGCCTCGAAGCAGATGGACGCGGCGGCCATGGACCAGGTGGAGGCGGCCGCCTTCCAGCGCGTCTTCAAGGCCAACGAGACGTGGCAGGAGTTCTGCCTCGAAATGTGCGCCGACCTCGCCGACGAGGAGTACGCGGCCGGTCCGGAGTTCGCGTGCGCGCAGGGCTACCTGGAGATCGACGAGCGGCTGCGGAAGGCGGGCGTCCGCCTTCACCACTTCGACGGCCTCTTCTCCGTCCCGATGGAAGTCGACGAGGGGAGGAGGCGACTCCGAGCCCGCTGGAAGAAGACGAAGAGCAGGCCCCCGACGACTCGGGCTTCGCCGAACTGGAGCCGCCGCCGGACGAAGGGGTGGCCGAGCGGGCCCGTCGCCAGTACGCGATGCTCAACGACGAACAGAAGCGGGTGTTCGATGAGGTCGCCGCCGCGGTGGCCTCCGACGACCTCCGCAATCGCTGCTTCTTCGTTTCCGGCCGGGCCGGGACGGGCAAAACGTTCCTCTATAACGCCCTCTACGATCACGTGGTCTCCCAGCCGAAGATCGGCGACTTCCAAACGCCGCCCGTCCTCTGCGTCGCGTCGACCGGGATCGCCGCCTCGCTGTTGACCCGAGGGTGAATGGCCATTCGAAGAGTGTTCTCAATCCTCTTCTTTCCTCATCGTTTAGACGAACCGCCCACAAAGCCTTCAACCTGCCGCTGAACCACCCGCCCGCCGAGGAGTTCGACCTCCGAATGCCGCCCTTCTCCAGCCAACTCGGCAAAGAGCTGCGCGGGGCGCGGGTCGTTATTTGGGACGAGGTGACGATGAATTCGGCCGCCCAACTCGACTACCTCGACCGCCTCTTCCGTTTCTACATGAAGAGCGATGAGCCGTTTGGCGGGAAGGTGAGTTCCCTCTCTGGATCCCTTTCGTTTATTCCCGTTCGTTCGTTTGCAGACGATCCTTCTGGGCGGCGACTTCCGCCAGCTGCTGCTCGTGAACCGGCAAGGGCGACGGCGCGCAGCCGGTCTGCTTTCGCCGACGGGTGGCCGCACTTCCGGCCAGCTGGAGCTGAGGACGAACATGCGGGCGAACGAGGACGCTGCCTTCCGCGAGTGGCTGCGGGACGTGGGCGACGGCCGCGAGAATCCCGTCCGCATCCCCCGCTCGATGATGCTCGGCCCGTGAACGTCCCGCTCTCCGACCTCCTCTTCGGCCGCCTGATCGCCGACGAGCGCTTCGAGGAGCTGGGCCGCCGGGCGATCATCGCGACCACCAACCAGCGGGTGGACTTTTGGAACACGCTCGTCCACGAGATGCTGCCCGACCACGACGAGGAGATCTTCGAGGCGGAGTGCGGCGAGGACGGCGGGCCGGCGGATCCCGACGACGACGCTCCCTCCCAACTGCCGGCCACGACGCTCTCGCTCCGCCCGAACGCGATCGTCAGCCTGATGGTGAACCTGGACGTGGCCGAAGGCCTCTGCAACGGGACGCGCCTCCGCTTCCTCCGGACGGCCGACCATCGCGGCTACCTCCTCTGCGCGCACGTGGGCGGCGCGCGGGACGGCCAGGAGGTTCGAATCCCTCGGATCAAGCTCTACCGCCGAGGGCGCGTCGCGTGGCAGCGGCAGTTCCCGCTCCGCCTCGCCTTCGCCCTGACCGTCCACCGCGCCCAAGGCCAAACGTTCGAGCGGGCGGCCCTCGACCTCACGCACGGCCCGTTCGCCCACGGCCACCTGTACGTGGCCCTCTCGCGCGTCAGCCACCGCTCCCGAATGCACGTCTTCTCGCCCAACTACAACGACGAAGACGAGTTCTTCCTCGTCCCGCTCTGCCACGAAGCGAGTGATCAGCCGGCTGTTCAACTTCGGCGAGGTGAGCAGTCCTTTTCATTTCTTCTTCGTCTTTCTACTTTGTTCGTCCTCACCAGATTCTCGTTTATGTGAGTGCCAACCAACTGCCTTCGTTTCTGTGATTCATTTCGTTGATTTCTCGTCCTAATTGCCATCTCCTGCCCGCCCGTTTGCTTTCCACTTCGACTGGTCGCTACTCCCTTGCCAACCACTCTCCAGCTGCAGCTGTTTGTTTGCCGCGAATTCACCACTCAGTTCACCCGTTTCTTCTTGTTTGAGAACACCCGCACAATAAATTTCTTCACCTGCATTCTGAGAGCACAAACAAGAAGGCAAACACACAGCTGATTGCGAGGGATCAAACACTCCGAGGTCGTGGCTGTGTCCTCGCCCAGAGGATCTCGAGCGTCTCGAAGTGCTGCTGCTGGATTTCGGCCGCCGACTGCTGCGGGGCGCACGCCGCTCGCTGGCCGTTCAGATCGAAGCCGAAGATGCGGCGGAGGTCCCGTCGGAAAAGTCGGTTCAACGGGCGGAAGTAAAGAATGTTGTACAAAGAAGCGAAGAGGTTGTAGAAGGCCACCGCAACGTATATGCCCTAAAATACACGCACGGATTGTCCTCGCTGCACTTTCGACCGAAAGACGAACGTTGGAGGCCGCTTTGTAGGCGGGCGAGTGCTCGTCGAAGCCGTCCCGCAGCACCAGCACGATAAAGGCCGCGCAGCAGCCGCTCACGACCATGCCCAACGAAGAAGACGTAGCTGAGAGGTTTCAGGAACCGCAGCACGGCACACGTGTTCTTGATCGTCAAGCTTTCGGTCAACGAGCGGCCCTCGAAGCGCATCCGTTCGGCGAGCAACGTGAACTTGTGGATTTGCTGAAGAAAAAAGAAGGAAGTTGTTTGTCGGGAATTCCGTTGCGTTTGTGGGTTCAACACCTAACGTTTGCTCTCGTCAGTGTGCTCGCGGGAGTGGGAAAGGAACTCCTTTTGGTCACCACTTACCCACGCCCCGAAGCTCCACGCAATCGTCGCCATGATGTAGGAGGCGATGAAAAAGAAAGCGGGGCCCTCGACGAAGAACGCCCGATGCAGCCGGCCGTCGATCGTCTCCTCTTTGTCGTCGAACAAGGTACACGACGATCTTCACCACAGAAATGAGGACGGAGATCAACACCTGCAACCAAGCGAAAGGAATCTTCTTCCCTGCTCTCTTCTTTGCTCACGTAAAAAACGGAAATCTTGAAGCCGACCGCTCGGCCCTCCGCTTCGAACGTCTTCCGATGGACATACGCGTAGTGGCGCTCGATTGGCGATGACGAGATATTTGTAATCGAACATCACACAGACGTGAGAAACGAAGCAAGAAGCGTAGTAAAGGGAAGCCTCCACGTAGCGCCCGTTAGCCACCGCGTAGTCGGGCGGCGGGATCAAATGTTGAAGCGGATGGAGGAGCGAGAAGAGGGCGGTGGCTGCACACGCCGTTGTCTAAGAACACAAATCTAGAGGTGATCGAATGAAAGCCCACCATCACAATGCGGAGTGACGGGAAGAGGGCGTCCAGTTGCCGCAACTTGAGGATCGAGTAGACGTTCAGCAGGAAGGCGGGAACCGAGAGGACGGCCTCCAGGCGGATCTCCAGACGACGCGCCCAGTTCATGAACTCGGCCAGCGAGGCGGTCATGCCGCTCGTCCGTCGACATCCCCGCTCTTGGCAACCGCCTAAAGATGAAATGATTCGTGCGGAAAAAGAAGGAAATCTCGCGACTTCCGCACGAAAACGCGGCCGCCCCACCCGCGAGTTTTGTGTTTTGCGGCCGAGAACTTCGGCCTTCGGAACGAAACGCGGTCCCTCCTCTGCCCGCCCGCCCGCTCTCGATGCAAACGGAGAAGGAGGAGGAGAACGAGGAAGGATTGTACTCGGAGATGCCCGATTTAACTTGCGACATGGGCAGTACAAAAGCGGAAGCTCTTCAAAACGTCCCACAAAACTATGCACAAGACCTTCTTAACGGAACTTCGCAACAACAGTCGAGCGACGGGTGAACTCTTCGAGCTGCTCGCTCGGCCAAGAGACCAAGGAACCTCGCACACGGTAATTAGTTCTCGGCCCGGCCTGCACGTGCACTTCGGGCATCTCGGCGACTTTTGCTCCGAATCAAACATTTGTCCTCTCCGCTTCGTTTCGGCTTCTTTTCACCTGCCGACTGGTCGCCCGGCCGGTGGGAGTGTTCGCGGGAAAGTGCGAACTTCACGCGTCATCCACGAGGCGGACGGGTGCGAAGTGGACAACAAACTTCTTTGTTCGCCTGAACTCGACGGTGTGCGCGAGGGCGCCAAATGAATGAATTCTCAAGGAAAAACAACTCCAAATCAGAGATCTGCGTGTTTATTTCTTTTTCACATTCACGCTGAGGTGGTCGCTCCTCTCGAAATGTTCCTCCCTGTCCGCAATGGCGATCGTCCTTCTCTTCTTGCAACGCCCGGCGAGTGTCCAATCGTCGGAGTGTTTCGTGAAGGACGGAAGGGACGACGTGAGTTTTCGCCCACTTCTTTCTCCTTTCATCCGTCCGGCAGGCGCTTCCTCTCGTCGTGTGCGGCGGGCGAGACGACGCTGTCGAGTGCCGAGCAGTCGATCGCATTCTCGTTGAAGATCGGCGAGTACTCGGCGGGCACACCGTTCGTCTCTCTTCCAGCCTTCTGCCCACTCCGTTCGTTCAGCTTCAAGCTGGACGTGGGCGGCTGTTCGCTCCAAGTGGGCTTCCGCTCACAGACGGACGGCCGGCTGTCCCACATCGAGATCGGCGAGTCCCCACGCCCAGTCACCCGAGCGGTACGACGGCCTCCAGCTGGACGGGACGATCGGCCCGACGGGCATCACGATCGACTCCCGCTCGGGGAAGAAACACGAGTGTTCGGTCGCCTTCCTCCGGCGGGGCGACGAGTGGACGCTCGCCCTCCGCCTCGAGGCCGATCGGCCGCCCGCCGGCCTCACACTGCAGTTTGTGAGTTCGATTTGTTTCTCCGTCCACTCGTTTCTTCCTTCTGCTGGCAGCGGGCGAAGGAGGCCGGCGTCCAGGAAGCCGCCTCGTGGGCGACGGCGGACGTCGTGGCCGCGAGCCTGTGGGCGATGTGAGTGGCCGCCATCTGCAGGATGATTCGCTTTTGTTCGTTGCAGAAGTGTGTTCGCGGTCCTGCCGATCGCCTCCGTCGTGTTCGTCGTGCGGGAGGGCCGCCGAGAAGCCGCCCCGCCGACGCGCTCGCACAGCAAAGCGCGCGCCCACCGCCGGACGACGGCGAGCGACCGGAAGCCAACGGCGAGGAGGCGCCTGGAGCAGCGGTTCGTTTCCCCGACATCCTCCACTCATCCCCCCTTTGTTCAGCAGCCCGAGGGCGACAAGCCACCCCCAGCGGACGGACAACCGGAGGGGCAGCAGCCGGCAGGCGTTCAAAAGCCGGTGGACGTGCCGAAGAACCCCGCGGCGCCTCCCGTTCCTGCTTCAAAGGAGGACAACCGGAAGCTGAAGAGTCAGGACGCCTAATGGATGTGTGATGCAAGGCGAATAAACATCAAACGAACAGCCCCGTTGATCGTTTGGCCGAGCGGCGCGGGCGGAAACTCCCGTTCGAATCGCCGCCGCCGCGTTCTCGGCGAACTGCGGGCGGTCGGGCGGGAGTCGCTGCTCGCCCGCCGCTCGCCGTCGATCGATCGGCCGGCCGATTTCGTCAGTCGGTTCTCGCCGCTCTTCGAGTGGGTTTTGTCGTCGTTTCCCCCGTCCAACCTCCCGTCCTTCAAGGTTTCCACCTCCACTCCGTTCCTGCCGAGCGATGGCCCGCGTGAAGCCCGTCAGCCAGAAGCGGGACGTGACGCCGCAGTCGCGGGAGCAGTCGCCCCGCGGCGGCAAGGGCAAAAAGAAGACGCCGCGCGTCACGCAGAAGAAGCGGCCGCGGCAGCCCGCCCGCGAGGGCCGCAAGCCCTTCCGCTACCGCCCGGGCACCGTCGCGTTGCGCGAAATCCGCCGCTATCAGGTTCGTCCCCCTCCTTCCGCCCCTCGGCATCAATCCACTCGATTGGTTGCAGAAGTCGACCCAACTGCTCATCCGCCACGCGCCCTTCCAGCGCCTCGTGCGGGAGATCGCCCAGGCAAGTTCTCCTTCTCGTTTCTTTCACCCGCCGCCCGTTGCAGCGCTTCAAGCCGGACGTCCGCTTCCAGGCCTCCGCCCTGCTCGCGCTCCAGGAGGCGGCCGAGGCGCACCTCGTCGGCCTCTTCGAGGACGTCAACCTCTGCGCCAACCACGCCCGCCGCGTCACCATCATGCCGCGCGACATGCAACTCGCCCGGCGCATCCGCGGCGACTTCCGCTACAGCCTCTGAGCTCTCGGATCTCCTCGCTCGTCGTCTCCTCCCCTTTATGCCCTCTTCTTTCGTCGATGTACCCGCCTTCTCTCTCCTGCAATCCGCACGTAGTCTCTGGTCTCCTTCTCTCCTCGTTTCCCTGCCACTGGTCGATGGCTAATAAACGACTCAAATCGCAACGAATTCGGGCATCGGCGGTGGGAAAGCAGGGGCAGTGAGGGAGTCGTCTCGCTAGACTTTATGCACTCACCCGAATCGGCCCTCGTTGTTGCTTGGAGTCAAATGAAAGAAGCGATCTCTATCGCTATCAGCCTTTGCCCGCCCACTCCGCATCGCTCGAAGCAGGAGATTCGAACGCGTCACGGCAATCGCCTTCCGCCTTCCCTGCCCTTTTCTCGTGCGGAAGAATGGAAGCCACCACTTCCGCCTTCCCAACGGCCATTCGATGAATTCGGGGGCCAAGAGGAAGATAGTCGATTGTTGCAACCTCGTCCACTTCTGCTCTTGCTCTCCGCATGGCGAAAGGCAATTAGAAGCACGAAAGACGATCTCGGGGGACGCCCGGCCGGCCACTCGTGATCCCGCCGGTCGACCGACGAGTCCGCGGGTTTAACTCCGTCCCTCGAGGGTCGGCATGCGGCCGGTGGACGAAAGAATGTTTCTCCCGTGACCGTAGCGACGAGTGGGCGGGCGGGCCGGCGTGTGACGACCGACTGGCGGCCTGCTCGTCCATTCGACGCGGCCGCCGCAAAATACAGCCGCAACGGAGCGATGAGTCGTCCTTTGGTTTGGTTTTTGACCGCGTGGACGAGGCAGACGAGCAAATGCTTACTGTAAGGCTTCCAATAAAAGCCAGCAGTTTAATGAGACTTCGATTGTTTGTGCTATGCTTTCTACTCTCCTTCCTTTCTGGACATCTGATTGCACACCTGCACTTCCCGCGAACCGCCAATTAGCCGCCCATTCATTGCGCTCATTCCACTTCCGTGTCTCATCAGCGCGTGACGAAATGGCAAGCGTGAAAAAGCGGGTTGAGTTGATTCTCAGAATGTTCAAAGCTGAAAGATTCTTTCGTCGAAGTTCAATTCTTGAATCTTCTGTACAGACTTGTCGCCCCTTCACGCCTTCTCTACGGTTAAAAGTGCGTCGACATATATGCGATTGTCCTTTTCACGTGCCAAACATCCGGTTGTTTTCCTCCAATCGTCGACGGTACAAATCCCGCGAGATCGGAGGTCGAACGAGCAGTCGGGCGGAATACGAACCGCGGGATTGGAGCCGAGGAAAAGCGGAGATCTTATGATCGTCCGTTTATTCCGAGAACCTGAAGCTTCTTGTTGTGTGACGCGTGCCATCTCGTTACATCCCCGACATTTTGTTGATGATGTTTCGATTCCGCGACCTTGCCTGCTCGTCTGCTTCTGAAAAACGAGAGCGGACGACGCCCCGTGACAGCTGTTTAGGGCAAAGGTTTCTAGACGGCTTTCGTACGAAATCATTTGAACCATCTACTTTATTTGTTCTTTCGAATCGAATAGGAACTGAGTGTCTGTTAAATACTCTCGCTCTCACGCTTCTTCCACCAATAACGAATAGATTTTCGGCGAACCGTGACGGTCATCTTGAAACTTGTAGTCAGAAATGAGTCGGCCAGCGAGTGGGAGAAAGCTGGTGTTGATTGGGGAATCGCGTGTGGAACGAGCGAACGAACGGAAGAGTGACGTCCGGTGGCCTTTCCGGGAATGTCCGTGCGCGCACCTCCACTTTCGCCCCTCGTTCTTCCCATTGTGCTTGTTTTGGGCGGGTGAGGTGGAGTTCAACGACCGCCAATCCCAACGGACTCAGCCGACTGGTGGCGAACGCAGGGGTTTGCTCCCATTAGAGCGAAGGGTCGTGATTACCGTTTTGTGCAGCCTTCCATTAATCTCGTGCGTTCCTTGGCCGTTCGCGTGTTCGACTGCTGCAGAAGGCGGAAGACCTCCCAGCACTTCCGATTGGCCTTCGCACTTTCTGTGTTCATTCCAATCTTCTTTCTGCAAGGGTCTTCGTTTCAGAATTCTCTCAGAGATAATGCGACCGTTCTACCTCTTCCTGGACGAGTTGGCCGCCATCTTGGGCGTCTTTTCAAATGCCCTGCTCATCATCGCCGTAAAAAAGAAGACGGCGAAGAACTTCCGCTCGTACGGGAACATGGTCCTCGTTTCTGCCCTCATCGATCTCACCTACGCACTCGTCATTCTCGCCTGCCATCACGTGAGGGATCGCTTTCCTTCGAAGGAAGACGTCCGGTCGTTGCAGCAGCTGCAATTCGTGGACGGAGTGATGCTCATCAACTCCTACTCGTTGGATCCCTTGCTGCCGTTGTGGCCGAGATTCGTCCTCGGCTCTCTCGAACACTTTTTTGTGCTCGAAGCGATAATCTTGCTGCCAGCGCAGTATTGGTACAGGTGTGTGGAGCCCTTGCTTTCATTTGTATAATACTCGCTGAAGATACTACCTGCTGACCCACGCACCTCAACGAAACGATTACAAATTCTTCACGGCGGTCGGAGTCACTCTGCTGCTCTCCTCGGGGATGGCCGTCATGTGCATCCTCGCGAACTTTGCGGCCTTGAAGCGAGGGAACGCGCACTACGTGCCGATGCTCGACGCGTCGCTCATCCACGGACCACCGGCTTCCAGCTTCGTCGAGGCGGTGGACATGAACGATTGGCAGTCGTGGCTCTACATCGGTGAGTAGCGGCCAATTGCTCGTCTAGTCTCCTCCTTGCAGGCTGGGCCGGCTTCGTGATCAACGTCTGTTATTGTGGAGCGTGCTACTTTTGCTACAAATCGCTGACGTCCATCTCGCCCGCCCTCTCCGGCGGCCTCTCGAAGAAGGCGGCAGCCATGAAGCGGCAGTTCACCATCAACCTTATAGCTCAGGTAATCCCTTGACACCGTTAGAAGGGGTTGGTTGTCGACTACGTGCTAACCAGCAGAAGACTGTCGAGGGTGCAGGGTTAATGAAGCCGCCGGGGAATCCGCTACGTGGCGGAAAGGTCTAAACTTTTTTGTGCGTCGGCTCGTTATCGCAAGGCAACAAAGGCTTGCATATTTTTCGTAACGAAAGAAACGAGCTTAACTCGGGGTCAAGCAAATGAGCGGAGAGAAAAAAGATTTGAGCAAACCGAACGAACGCCGTTGCAGACCGCCAACTCGTTCCTCTTCGCAATGCTGCCGATGTTCATCATCGCGTGCGTGATGTTTTTCCGCGTCAATCCAGGCAAGCTGAACGTCCTCTTCATGAGCGTGATGGCATGGGCGCCGGCAGCCAGTGAGTTCCACCGCTCACCCCCTCCCCTTCACTCCCGCTTGCAGACGGCTTCTTTTCGATCGCGATCGTGCGGCCCTACCGGCAATTCATCTTCCGCACGACGCCCTCGAGCGTTCACGCAACGACGAAGAGCACGATCGCCGCCGTTTCGTCCCGCCCGAACGTCTCGACGGCCAAGTCGACGCAAGACGAATTCGTCCACTAAACGCCGCCACCCACTTCCTTTCTTCCCGCTCAATCGATTGGAGTAAAGATTCTTCTTTTATTGGGTGCAGTGAAAGATGTACAACAAACAACAACGAGTAATGAGCGGAGGTTGGCACAAACGAGCAGTTTGCAAGTGATGGGAGGGCGGGAACTACAAGCGAGCAGAAGACGTCGTTCATCGCCCCCAACCGAATCCGCTTGAATTAAAAGACGGGTGAAGAGAATTAGAAGGAGCGAACAACACGAAGCCTCCCGAATTCTCTTAACGATGAGGATTCATTGTGAAGTCAATGATCACTTGCTATACGCTGCAACGCGGTTTTTCTGCCGGCTTGGCTGTACTGACAAATAAACGCATACATATGAAAGTGATTTGCAAGTATTATTCTCTAAATTGCTTTTGCCTTTGATGCCGACAAAAATTTTATTCGGAAGTTCGCCTACTCATTTTCATGAGCGTTTCTCCCGGCCCACCGCGTGGAGGTTTCCGAACGGGCCGGTTTTTTTCTTTTTGTTTTTGGTTATTGGTGGATAAATGAGACTAAATACTACTTGGGCAACAACTCCCCGATTCGCTCAGCGATCAGGTAGACCCAGTCGAACAGCTGCTGGACTTCGATCGTGTAGACCTTTGTTTTGTTGTCCTTCTTCGCCCTTTTCGTCAGCGGAGGCCCCTCCAGTTTGGACGACTGCTCACCGTCATCTTCGACCACTCGATCGGCCGTTTTGGTGCACTTCACATTCAGCCACTTGTTGATCTCGGCCGCCAGCTCCGGGTCGTTCTTCAGCAATTCTTACTGGATGTTCTTCAGCTGCGCGATCGACTTTGGGGTGTAGGCGGTCACTCGGCGGTTTTTGTGGGCCACGACTTCTGAGGGCAACAAGCCCACGTACTTCATGTTCTTGAGGTTGCCGAGCGGGCCGTACACGTGCTGGACGTTGTTGTCTTCTGCGCGGTTAGTTTTGAGCGTCTTGTAGATGCCGAACCACCGATGTTTCCGTCGGGGAACACGAACAATTTCACGCGCGGCCATTTGCTCTCGATCTTCTTCAGCACAAAAGAGCAGAAACTGCTGGGCATTCCGTGCGTCGCCAACACAACGATGTCCTCGCCGAACTTTTTGCGGAGCTCGTGATGGACGCGCGTGATCATTGCCACGCCCTCGACCACCGCCACGAATTGGGGCTCTTGCCCGCCGATGTCGATTGACTTGAAGTCGCTGTCATGCAGCGATGAGATGATGTCGTGTTGGCTGTTCTTTGCGATCGAGTCGATTGTTTCTCCCGTCTTTTTGGAGATCATGTTCAAGCATCCCATCACGGCCACTTGAGCCGGTTCGAACAACCGCAACTGGATGCACGTCCTCTTGAAGATCTTCGCGATCTCTTCGGCCGTCTGCAGCGGGATCGTTCGTCGCGCGATTCGTGGTTCATGAATTGCCATCCGCGGTTTGACATCCCGAGGAGCTTCTCCCAGTACTCCAGTTCGGAGAGGAACACGCCGATGTCACCGTTCAAGTACAACTCCTTCAGGTACGCCATCACTCGCGCGAACAGCGCGGGATCGGGTTCCAGTTCGAACGTTCCGCTCTCTCCCAACATCGGGAGCCCCGTCTTCTTGTTCTCGTCGACCACGGACTCGATCAACTTCAGAATCATCGCTTCGATTAGAAGCGGCACCGTCTGGTTGACGTGCTTTTTGATGATCGTTTCGTTGTTCGTCATTGCGGGAATCGAGTCGTATTTGCGGGGGTTCTCGCGGCGGGGGCGGAGGTTCTTCTGGTACAGCCGGCCGAAGAATTCGTTGTTGAACTCACTGAGCGTCGCCTCTTCGGTCAATCCGACCAGCTCGAAGGCGACCTCCTTCTTCTTTTGCGGCATGTACGCGACGATCTCCGCCACCTTGTTGCTGATCAGGCCGTAGCGCGAGAAGATCAACTCGTCGATTGTGTAGAGGCCGGGCATGCACTTCCCGTACGCGTCCTCCAGCTTCTTCTTCAACGGCTTTTGGTCGCACGGCTCGCGCTCGTGCTTGTCGAACTCGACTTCTTCGCGCCGGCCCTTCGCGGACTCGTTTCGCTCACTCGAGACGGGCTCGTCGCCGAACACCTCGCGGAGCTTCTCGAACGCTTTCTTCTTCATGTCCTCGACTTGTTCGGCGATCGCGATGGAGATTTTTGACTTCACTTCTTGGAGATTCATCGAAGAGAAGGACGGTTCGTTCGAGTTCTGCAGCTTCTGCCACAACTTCATCGCCTTCTTCGTGTCTTCTCCGTTCAGGATCTCGCTCGCGAACGCTTGGATGTGCTCGTTCACCGCCCGCTGCTTCTCCTCCATCACACGCAGCTTCTTGGCGGCCTCTTCTTCGCTCGCCTTTTGCTTCTTCGAATTCTTTTTCTTCATTTCGCAAATTCTCGCGCGACTGGCATACGCCGCCATGACGTCGTTCAACAGCTGGTCCGAATCCTGTTCGCCTCCACCGCTCATGTCGTCGTCGTTTGGTTGGTTGGCTAAAATAAGAGGTTAGAGACAAGTCCCGAAGATCGAATGATCGTTCGGACGGCTGCCTCATGAGTGGAGAGACTCAAACAACACACACACAAGTGTTTTTGCACGCAACTTCACCCGATCACGCCATTCGGTCGATCGCCGGACTTCGGCTTTTTATTCGAACGGAACACAAATCCGTTCTCTAACATCATCCGCTTGTCGGCGGTCTGTTTTTTGTTAGAAGGGAACACAACTCCTTCCTCTTTCAAATCACCTTTCGGTTGATCGTCTCGTTCATCGGCGATCTTCCGCTTTTAATCGAGTGGAAGACAACTCCAACTCGTTCAATCATCCTCATCACTTTCAATTCGGAGGCAGACAACGCCTTCTTCTTTTCTTTGATCTCGATCATTCGGTGCGTGAGCGTTTTTCGCTTCTTTTCATTCGAGGGGAAGACAACTCCCGTCAAATCTTCTGCTTTCAACACTCGAACCACGAGCATCGCTTCTTTGGTCCGAGGGGAACACAACTCCTTCCTCCTTTCGCGCACTCTCCGCTTCTGAATGAAATCCGCCCCCTTTTCGGGTTTCGGATTCCATTCGAGCGGAAGAGTTTGCGGGACTCTTTTCGGCATCCAATCGACTCGCAAACAACAGCGGGTAGATGGGATTGCGTTTAGAGGAATATTTAGAATGAATAGAACGAATAGAGGGGAAGATTCAATTTTCTCCGATCGAATTGAAACCAGGATCAATCGAAAGGAAAAAATTCAGGGAATTTTTTGCGAAAGAATCACGAAATTTCACCGGCGGGAACGAAACTTACGACGTTTCGCAAATCTAGTCAGAGCGGAAACTCACCCGACCGCTCCGCGCGGGCGCCCGCTCTCGACTGACCGGCGAGCGGGCGGGCGCCCGAGAGCGGGCGGGCAGTCACACGGGATCAAAGGTCACTCCGCGCGGCGGGGTCACTCGAGAGTGAACTTTTAGCCCTTTGCTCCAACCGCTCTGAAAATTTTTCTGGCTAGAGGAAGTCGGGTGCGCGGATTCCGAAAATGTAAATTTCGAGCGGGCCCGAGCACGTTGAACGTTCCGTTCCGCCGTTCCGCCCAAAATCTCCCGCTTTGCTCAAATCACTCGCCCGTTCGATGGGAAGCTTCCTTTTGACACAAAGGACGTTACATCAGTTGACATCGACATCCGAAGATGTCGACATCAAGTGTTTCGATCGATCGAAGTCGAAAATGCGAGCGAAAATCCCGACGCCGGCGGCAAGCACTCGCCGGCTTATTCATTGCTCGAAATCCCGCTTGCAGGCACCACACTTCGACTGGTTTCATTTACAGAACAATCCAGTGGATGGATGCGGACGGTCGGCCATCTTCTTGTGGAATCCGCCCGACTCTGTTGGGCGGCCGTCAGAGCGAGAAGTTGGAGCGATTCAGGCCGGCTGAAAGCGGAAGAAACGAGTGGGTAACAGCAGAAGGAAGACAAACGGGAACACCAGCTACTCGACCTTAGACCTGGGCGACGTCTGCGCGTCGACCGGCTATTGTTTCTACTTTGTTGCTGTCGAATTAATTGAACAAGCGAGTGGGAAGCGGCGCGCCGTTTTCGTTGGAGTCCGCAAAAGAGTTGAGGCGACCGCTTGAACATTCCTACTAACGCTCAATCGATTGTAGTAAAGATTCTTGTTTTAGTGTGCAGGGAGAGATGTACAACAAACAACAACGAGTAATGAAAGGAGGTTGGCACAAACGAGCAGTTTGCAGGTGATTGTAGGAAGGGATCTACGGGGGAGCTGAAGACGTCGTCTAGCGGCCCCATCCACCGAAGCCTCCCGGGTAACCTTGATTGGCAACGTTAATTCAATCAAAAAAAAGCAACGAACCGCCAAATCCGCCGTACCCTCCGCCAGGGATTATTATCTTCTAAAATCGGCGCGCGCCTTATAACACCGACAAACGGAACGGAAAATGAAAGGTATAGGACAGTGCGCAACGCCTGCGCCTCCTCTCCCACTTTCCGTCCCGTTTTCCGGTGATATGTAGGACTTGCCTTGATGATTACGACTCTCGATCCGCCGTAGCCCCCTACAAAATGCAATGTTTGTCGTCTTGTCGAGTGTTAAAACTTGCCATATCCGGGGTAGCCTCCGCCGTAATATCCAGGGTAGCCGCCGTACTGAAACACGTTGATTAGACCCAGGAAATCATCACCATGTCGCTTACTCCACCCCCGTAGCCGTCGTCAATGGTAAGCGATAACAGTTACTCATATGGGTTCAATCAGAACACTTACAACCTCCTCCCCACCCTCCATAACCGTAGCGCTTCGCCCGGTTGCCTCGGGCTCTGAAAGAAGTCATAAGTGTGTGTAAAACGACTATTTCTTTTGCTCGACTACAAAAAGCGATTTCTAAACAACCCCGAGCATGCACAATGCTCCTTCTTCCTACCACCTTTAAAGAATCCAACCACCAACACTCACTGTCCGTCTTCGTTCTCGACGACCTCGACCACGGTGCCGTCCTTTCCGCCGGCCACATCGGCGGCCATCGGCTGCTGCTGAGGTTGCTGGGCGAGCGCCAAGGCGACGAGAACGGCGAGCAGGGCAAACGAGAGGAGCTTCATTTCGATTGCAGAGGAAGGAAGTGAGTGAAGTGAGTGAGTGGATGTATAAAGAGGATACTCGCCGCTTTTTATACCCGCAGATCACTCCGACAGTCCCGCCTTCTTTCCATTGTGTTCACGGAACTCTCGGCGACCTTCGCGTGCGCGACGGTCGGGTGTCCTTAAACGGAATTTCGACCAAAACAACCCCGACTTTACACTCGCCGTTCAAAGAAGCCGCCCGTGTGTTTCGAACTGCCGTCTTTTTGGCGAACGAGCACGCGACCGACGACCAAACGGCCTCGTCTTTCTTTGGTCTTCGATTGGAAGGTGCGCGAGTGAAAGGACGGGGTTTAATTGACGTAAGACGTCGAAAGTCGCTTGAGGCGGAAGACCCGCACCGTCGCGCCGAGTGGACCGTTCGGCGAGCGGCCGCCCAAGGACGCCCGGCGGGAAGCGCTCGCCGGATTGAAAGCAGCGGGAATGTTCAACAAATTTGATTCAAACGAGTAACAACCGTTGAATCGATCACGCGCTCCGTCGGGGGTTCCGTTCGGCGAACTCCGCCGCGTTGGCCGAACGACCCGGCGGTTTGCCGAACGACCGGCTTGTTTTGAAGGCGGCCTTGCGGCTGCAAATTCCGCGTCTATTTTCGGCATTCGCGCGTGTTTATTCGTGGGGATTTGTACAACAACTAGAGAGGCTAACGGATAAGTAGAGGGCATCATTGAAGTGGCTTCTAGTGGTAAGTGAATCGTCCGCATTCATCCTCGCTTGGCGGTGCTCAGCACATGACCAAATGGCAGTCGGCGGCCACTCCGTACTGCTCTTTGTGCTCCTCGAACAGGTCCGTGAGTTTCTTCACGTACTCCGCGTGCACCTCGTCGATGCGCTCGGGCGTTGGTTCGGGCGTTCTTTCGAGATGAATTGGGCTTCCGACTAAAAGCAAGAAGGTTGGAGGGTGTGCTCGTCACTCTTCTTTTTGCTCACCGATCGTAGCGATGGGCTGTCTGTAGGGCAAAAGGCCAAAATATTTGTTGAGGAGTCCGCGGCCGTGGAAGAGCGGCGGCGAGACGCCGAAGATCTTCTTCAGCCTCGACTGGATGTTCCGCAGTCGGGTGCCGCGTTCGTTCGAGACCTCAAAGCGGAAAGAGGGATTAACGAGAGGATTCTTTCAGCGGTCGCCCACCTGCTGGAAGCACGCGTTCTCGCCGAACGAGTAGACAGGAACGAGGGAAGCGCCCTGCTGCAGGGCAACTCGAACGAATCCCTTCCGACTCCGAAGGCAGAGGTTGAAGGAGTCCGAGTGGGCGTCGAGCGCCTCCTCCGCTCCGCCGATCACGATGCACGCCACCTGGCCGCCGCCCGGTCGCTTCAACACGTTCGAGATGGACTTCACCGACGACGTGATGATCCCGCTCAGCTGGAAGCAACGAGGTAAATTGCCTCCTCATCCCCCACTCACGGTCATCGTCTCTCGCCGAAAGGGGACGTAGAACTGGGAGGCGAGAGTGACCAAGTGGGTCTGCAGGCCGGGGAATTTCTCCGCGAAGCCCGTTCCGTTCGTCGCAAAGTTCAGGAAGGCCGAAATGCTGAGGATCCCGTGCGGGTGGCACCTAAACGAAAATAAGGAATGAGAGGAACGGAAGCATGGTCATGCCCGAAGATGTAGTTCCGATCCGAAGGCAGGTCGACCGTCTTGACGAGTGTGGCCGGGAAGTAGGCGGCCATCCACGTCCAAATTCGCCGCTCTCTGTACCACGACCACCAGCGGCTGCCGTTCTCCGGCGTCCCCCAATCCAAATACATCCACACCAAGTAGCCGCACATCAACCACCAGAAACGAGTGTAGAGGAGAGTGTACACGAGGATCCACGTGGTGAGCAGCGGAAGGAACAGGAAAATGAACCTGCAGGCGGGTTGTTCACTAGAAAATGCAGATGGAGGAAACTCGCATGTAATAAGCGACGGCGAACACCTCGCGCCGCCGCTCCCGCTCCGTCCGGACGATCGACACCGACGGGCATTCTGAGGACGAGCTCAGAGATTCCTTTTCTTTCGTTTCGGCCATCTGCAATCGAACAATCACGAGGAAATCGTGGGAGGTGTGGGAGTAAGCGGAAGACACGAGCACCTGAACGCACGAAAATAAAAACAACCCTCGAAAGACGACGGCGGCGGCGGAAGCAAAGCGATCGCTCGTGTCTGCAAAAAGCCGCCCAACTCCCGCGAGTTCTTTTCGACCGCCAGCAATCACGAACCGAATCGAAGGGAACTCGTGGGACGGCCGGAGGGACAAGCGGGAGGAAGATAAGAACGGCCGATTGTTTCTCGCTTCCCGTTGTTTCGCTGACCTCCGAAAGCAAAGAATGTTCTCCTCCACTTCCTTTTCTATTCGCTGCCGACTACGAACTACGCGGCGTGTTCCCCGCCCGCAATCGATCGGGGCAACGGACCACGGCGGGAGTTTCGAGCGCGGCGATCGGTGGACTACGAAGAGCGTTGTTTCGTAATGAGAGTGCTCCTGCTGAACACCGCTTGTTCTCATCCACACGCAATCAATTACATCATGCAATACAACACGTGCGATGTACCCTGCGATCTCTGCGATCGAAATCTCTAGAAGATTCTGTTGTGCTCTGTCGGATGTTCTGTTGGCGAACTTTGCTCAGCGATGTGCAACAAATCGAGCACAAAACCCGAAGAGGAAAGAGCGTCACGGTTTGTTTGCACTGCTGGACTTCCGGATGGGTCGAAGCCGAGAGAATCGTGAAGCAGCGAGGAGTGCGGACATTTCGCTCCTTTCCGCTTTCAACCAGCGATGCAACTGCGATTATTCTTCCTACTCATTTCTTTCGGCTTATTCCTACTGCTTCGGGCGGATAGCAACGGGAAGTGTGCCGATCGGGCGAAGAACTGCCCGGACCTTCGAGAGCAGTGCGGAGCGCACACGTACAAGCGGGCGATGAAGAGCATGTGCAAAATGACGTGCGGGCATTGCCAGTTGAAGTCGAGAGACTGCGCGAACAAGAACGATCAGCGGTGAGTGGGTGGAGAAAAGGAGATTGATCGAGCCTTATGCGTTCACTTTCAGTTGCCGCGAGTGGGATCGGAAGCACTTCTGCGAGTCGGCCCTCTATAAAGAGAGTACAAAACGATTCTACTGTGCAAAAACGTGAGCGAATATGAGAAACACTCTTTAAAACGTTTACTTTAGCTGTGGACTGTGCAACTACTGATTGTCGGTTTGCTCTTGATTAGTTCTCGATAAATCTCAAAATAGCTTGTCGGTGAAAAGGCATGTGTCCAAACGACAAAAACGTGACGATTCGTTTTTGAGTCGTCGTTTCGAACTCTCCTTGCGGTTGATTCGCGGAGTCCACGTGTCGGACGCCCACTCTTTCCGCTCGACTTCCTTTCTTTTGGTGTTGCAAACGAGCATTCCGCGAATTTCGAGCCCACCGATCAGGTGGCCGCCGCTTGGCACTTGTTGTTCGACTGCAAGAAAGCGACAGAAATCAAATTGCGGAAATCGAATCAATCGAGCGGTCGGCCCACGAGTTTACATTTGGTCCCGCAGTCCGCCGACCACCACTTCTTGCGAGGATGTTGGCCAACGTGGACGAAATGGAGGCGACTTCCGCTCGTCTGTTCTGCAAATCGGACGATCCGAATTACGAAACGGCGATCCTCGTGCGAGAGTTCGTGTGCCAAGTGATCTCCAGCTTCCTCTTGGCCATCTACATTCGCTTGATCTTTGTGTTCATGACACGCACCGACCAGTTCTCGAATGCCTTCTACAAATATTTCATGTTGAACGGAGTGATGGTGAGCATTACCTTGTGTTCCTTCCAATCATCCCTCGGTCTTTAGGCATGCTGCTTGTACCTCTCGCATTCGTTCAAGAAGGGCGCCCTGTTCCTTGCGGCTTTTGGGGTGGGCACGGAGACGTTCCACGAGCCCACCCATCTGAAGGGCGTCCTCCAGTTCGTCCTGATGGCCGCCGCTCTCGCCAGCAACGTGGGCCAACTGTTGATGAGCGTGAACCGGCTGAGCACTTTCCTCCTGGGCCCGAACTA
This sequence comes from Aphelenchoides fujianensis, assembly GCA_024699865.1. Taxonomy (NCBI): domain Eukaryota; kingdom Metazoa; phylum Nematoda; class Chromadorea; order Rhabditida; family Aphelenchoididae; genus Aphelenchoides; species Aphelenchoides fujianensis. The sequence continues at coordinate 29,691 of JAMPIO010000194.1, read as the reverse complement.
CGAATACGTAAGTTCATTGGTCTAATGGATTGTGTGATTGATTGCACGAATGATCTTTAGTTGTGGAACAAAGCGTACCCGTTTCTTGTGACCTTCACTCTCCTCTTGCCGTTCGCTGTCTTCCCGCAGATCCCGTTCTCCCGCTCGGCCTTCTTCTCGATTTGCCTGGACGCTCATCCCTACTTGGATTACTTCATGATCAATCGAGAAGTTGGAGGAGAGCAGATGTGGCTCGATTACGACCAAACCGCCTTCTTCGTCGGCTCGTCGCTCACGATCTCCGGTCTTGTCGCCAACACGGCCACCGTCATTCTGTTCCTCCGCTACCGCGCACACGCGAAGGCCGCGTACAACACGGACGTCGCGAATCCCGCTCTCATCCTCATTTGTTTGTTCGACACGTTCGTTCAGTTGTTCTGGGAGTTGGACGACGTTCGTTTCATTCCATTCGGTTCATTAAAAAGCGGTTATTGGATTTTAGGTCCTGGACTTTGTCTACGAGTTCTGGGACCTGGACAACGCGGCCATCGACGCGATCTGTGCGGCGAACGTAATCCTCATGGAAATCGTCCTGCTGTTGCCCGCGTCCTGCCTGATCGTCTGCTCGCGGAGAATCCGGCGCGAGTTCTTTGCGTTTGGCCGCTCGCGGCTTCTCTTCCGACGGACGATCCTCACAATGCAACGGGCGAGTGCCCGGCCGAGTCGCGTGCACGTAGAGCCGATGAAAGTCGTTTCTTTGAACAGCCGTTGAGCAATAGCGCCATGCCCTCAATAAACGATTAGAGTAACACCCCGATTATCTCGAGTGTCCGCAGCAACAAAGCGCTCTTGACCGCACAAAGAAGAGCGGGGCCAGACGCCCGCAGACAAAGAAGGGAGGATCGCTTGCAGGGCGCCGAGTGCCCGATCGGATCGCGAGCCGCTTCGTTCCGTCCGTTCCCGCGCCAATCGAGGGGACAGCTGGCGGGCAGGCGGTCCGCGGCGCGCCCATAAATCAATTTCGAAAGAGAGACCGCTCGAAAATGCCTGCAATCAGCATAAACGATGAGGGAGGTCTCTTTCTGGGGTGTCAAATGGCGCGCGAGCTTTCTGTTTGATGCGCGCCATTTCGCCTTGCGCGTTGTTGCTTTCGTTTTGCTCACTTTCCATCTCCTTCATCTCGAACATGCCCCGTCGGCGACGAGTTAAAGAAGAGGAGGAATCGACGAACGACGAAGACAGCGACTACGAGCCCGAAGAGGAGAGCGAGGACGAGTCCGAATCCGAGCGGGAGGACGACGAGGGATGCGAGGATGCGAAGAGCGACGTGAGTGAAGCGAGCGAGGAGTCGGACGAAAGCGAGAAAGAAGACGACCGATCCACGCGGGACCGGCGTTCTCCTTCTCGCGAGTGTCCACTGAACCCAAACGCGTTGACCACGGCCGTCAATCAACGACGAGTCCTCCGGAAGGAAGCCGTGAGTCGAAGAAACTCTTCATTGATCGTCTTCCATTCGTTTAGTTCTGCTGCCCGCACTGCGGCCTCGTCTTCCACTCGCCGATCCTCTTGAAACGACACGAGGACACTCACCAGAACAAGACGGGATCCCAATGCTCCATCTGCGGCGTCCGTAACAAATCTCGGGGCTTGCACGAACGGCTGACCCACAATTTTCATCGCGCGGACGAGGACAAACCGAGCAAACATCCCGTCAAGATTCAAAAGGTGCGTTTAGTCATTGCTCAACTACTAATGCGCCTTCTTTGTAGTCCCAACTGCCGCGCATCTACAACGTGGGATTCCGGCTGGTGGAGACCCAACGGAAGGCCCTTCCGTCGCTGGCGCCCCGCAACGGCGACGAGGACGCGACGGTGGAGGAGTTGGAGGCCGTCATGCGGAAGAATCCCCTGCGGCCGGTGTTATACGTTCGTCCCACTCCCTCCTCCTTTCATAGGTTCCCTGTAGCCCGCCTGCAAGGTGTGCGGCCTTGACTCGTACATGAGCCAGTGGCACGTGGATCGGCACACGAAGCTGCACGCGAACACGGGCGGCTTCGTGTGCAGCTTCTGCGGCATCCAGCAGACGACCCACACGTGGAGGAACGCGCACGAGCGGCAGTCGCACGGATTTCGACGGCCGGCGGTCGACGAGAAGCGGCGGGCGGCCATTCGGGTGGGGGCGGTGAGCGGAAAAAATGCTGCGGTTTCTCCTCATCCGCCCTTTCAGGAGCATCGAGCCGCCTTCTTCCAAGTGGGCACGAACGTGGAGGAGGTCCAGCGGGCGGCCGTCTTCAGCGAGACGGGCAGCGACGTCTTCTCGCCGCGAATCTTCCGGCAGCACAGGAATCCGAAGGGCCGCGCCGCCGGCCGCCGCGCGTCGACACGCCCGGCTGCTCGCGGGACAAAGCGGCGGGCCACTCGCGACGTGTTCGCTTCCGAGTCCGACTCGGAGGAGGCGGCTTCCAGGTCGAGCTCTAGTGACTCGGAAGGCTTTGCGCAGGAAGAGGTGCCCATCCACAAGGGCCGCCCGCCAAAGCGACGAGCCGCACCCGCCGTCCTGGCCGAAGCGCCCACTTCCGACGAGTCGAGCAGTTCGGGAGGTGAAGAGGAAGCGGCCGAAGACAATCCCCCGGACGAGAAGCCGCCGGTCGTCCCCTCGCAGCCGCCCGCTGATCGGCGAGAAGAAGCGGCAGAACTTCGTGCGATCGACGAGCTGCTGAAGCGGCCGGAGTTTCTCTTCTACGACCACAAAGCGGTGAGTTCTCCCTACTTATGCCCTGATCCCCACCGCTTCCAGTTAGCCGGCGAGTTCGGGAGGCTGCCGGTCGGCCTGTGGGCGACGGCGGCCGGCTGCTCGTTCCTCCTGCTGCGCCTCGCGACGGCCGAGTGGCGGGCGCCCGTCGCGTTGCCGCCGCCCGCCCTCCGCTTCACGCTCAGCGACGAGTTCGGCTTCTTTTTCTTTTTCTGCAAGACGAACGACCGCCCGCTGCTCGTAGGCCTGCGCGAAGCTCTCGTTCGGGACCTCTCCTTCCGCGAGCTGATGGAGGCGGTCGCCCGCGTGGACCTCCGCTCCGCTCTGATCATCGGGAGCAAGGCGGACTGTAAGTTTGGGTGTTTGTTCACCAATCAGTCGGTTTTTCAGGCGAGGACATTGAGGACCTCCGAACGGATCGCTTTGTTGTCGTGTAATTCATTACTCGTCATAAATTTTGCTGGAGAAACACTGCTTGCAATATAGTTGTTTGATCTGGTATGTGCGTTCGAACAAAGAAAGTCTCGTCCTTGTTCACTGCGCAACCGGGGATGGGAAGAAGCAAGACGCGCACAAGATCTCACCAAGCGACAGGCAGTGGGCAGGAGGTCACCTCAAAAGAGTTCGCGGATTGCGTGGACTGCGACCTCCTGCTTGCCGGGTCGCCTTCACACGCGGTGGTCCACTGGGCGGAATAAAAGCGGCAGCTGATCGCACATTCCAATCAGAACTCCTCCCCGTCTTCCTCGTCGAATCCAGCCAGCGATGCCCGCCTTTCAGCACGCCGCTGCCGCCGAGGACAGCGGGGTCGACATCCAGACACCGCCGTCCGTTTCGGTTATATTTTTCCTTCTGTTTCGGTTGATCATTGCTGGATTTGCAGCAGTCCTCCAATTCGTTCGACACTCCGCGTCTCCGGCCGTCCCCCGCTCCCTCGACGCCGAATTCGACCTCGTTGAGCGGCGTCAACCTCTACAGCCCTCGCGAATCTCCAGCGGTCCTGAAGAAGATCGAACACCTGCCCGCGATGCTCGTCCAGGCCGCCGAGCAGCTGGAGAAGTCGGCGGGTTTGGTGCAGGAATTGCGGGACGAAGTGAGTCCTTTCTTCCTCCAATTCCATTGCCTTCCGTTCCGTTTAGTGCAAACACCTGACATCCAACCTCGAAGCGGAGCGGAGCGATCGGAAGGCCGAGTCGAACAAGGCGGTGCGGGAGATCGAGCGCCTCAAGCAGCAACTCGCGGCCGCCCAACAGGAGCTCGCGGACGAACGAGAGGCCCACGAAGTGACGAAGGAGAAGCTCCGGACGGCCGACCAGCGGCACGAGGACGCGGTGAAGGCGGCGGCCGACGAGATGAGCCGTCGGTCGTTTCTCGCCCACTCATCTTTCGGCTTTCAGCTGGAGAAGGCGAAGAAGGAGATGGTCGTGGAGTCGATCTTGACGTCCAACCTCCGCTCCCGCTGCGAGAAGATCGACCAGGAGAACGCCGAGCTGGCCGTCGAGATCGAGCGGCTAAAGGAGGAGAAGCGGCACTCGTCGCAGATCTTCGAGAAGAACGTCGTGAGTTCTCCTCGGATCTCCTCCTTGACTCATTGCCCGTGTTCAGAAACAAATCACGCAGCTGCGGCTGGAGAACAAGCGACTGAAGCGGGAGGTGGAGACGCTCAAGAAGAAGGAAGAGTCGCCTTCCAGTCGGCCTTCGCGCATCCTCCTTCCTTTCCACCAACTGCGACAGGCGAGACGCTCGGCCTCGACGAAGAACCGTCCGGCCACTCTGCCGTTCACGCCGTGGACCCGCCGCCCTGACGCCGTCGACGTCAAGCCGCTCCTCACGCCGAAAGTGGAGCCTGAAGCCGAATTCTAACTTCTCGTCAATTGAGCCCCATCTTCTTGATTGCACCTCTCTCATGATTGAACGAATAAACCGACTCGTCTCTTCGTTGTGAACAGATGCGAAGCCTATAGCAGTAGGATGGGCAGACGCCCACTTCTCTCTCGAAAACTCTTTTATTACCGCTCTGCAACAACAACAACAAACAACAAAAAACAAACAAATAATTCCTTATTTGAGCGGGATGCTGCGGACGGTGGAGGCGCGGATGCCGCGCGCCTCGCCGCTGTACTTGGCGAGCTCGCGCTTCACGTCGGGTACCTGGGAGCGGCGTTTGACGAGCGCCTTCTGGTACTGGAGGCGGCGTTTGACGCGCGAGTGCTCGGTGCCCTTCTTGCGCTTCTTCAGGCGGATGCCCGCGTTCTTCTCCATCTGCAATCGAGTGAATGAGGGAATAGATGGGCGGCAGACCTCGCGGTTGATCTCGCGGTGCTCCTCGTGCTCGCCGCCGGCCTCCTCGTCGGTGGACGACCAGCCGGCGAGCGCGTCGGCGGCGGCGGCGAGCGACGGGCGTTTGGGCGGCAGACGCGGCCGCTCGGCCTTCCGCTCGACGGGCGCGGGCGCCTCGCGTTGTCGCCGGAGGGCGCCGAGCGTGGCGGGCGGCTCGTCGTCCACGAACTCGATGGTGCGCGGCGGGGGCGCCTCCTCGCCGTCCGGCGGCTCCACGAGCGCCGACAGCCGGCCGAAGTCGACGAGCGCGTGCGCCGAGTCCGAGCGGCGTTGGCGGCGGACGGCGTCCTCCTCCTCCAGCTCGAGCGCCTCCTGCTCCTCGTCGTTCAGCTGCCCGTCCTCCCGCACGCGCGACTCGGCGTCCACGTAGAAGGCGCGTCGCTTCCGCCCCCACTCGTTCACGTTCGGCAGTCCTGAGCGGAGATTCGAGGCACAAAGCGGAAAGGCGGGACTCACGCTTCTCCGGCCGCCCGTCCGCCTCGTCCTCCTGCTCGTCGTACACCTCCGCGTCGTCGAGCGGCTGCTGGATCGGCATGAGCTCGAGCTGTCGGCCGGATCGCCGCCGCCGACTCGCCTCCACGTCCAGCTCGGCGTCCAGCGCGTTGTGCAGCCGGTCGACCTCGTCGAACACGTCGTCCGTGTCCTCCTCCCGCTGCTGCTCGCCGCCCCGTCCCGCCGATCGTCTGAACGGAGGGGATGAACACAAAAGATGGATTGAATCGACGTACCGCTTCTTTCCGCGTCCCATTGGCTTCTAGTTGATCGTTCGAGGCGAAAACAACCAAATAATTCGCGGGTTTCACTAAATTTCCTCCGGTTCTTCCTTTTACTGCCCGCTCGTCGGCGTCTGGCGTTCCGCGGCTGGAGAAACAATCCACCCAGAGTTCGAAAAAAAGCTCACTATTCTGCGAGGAGCGGAAAGTCGGACGGTAAATCGAGTGGACACCGAGAGGTGGAGTAGTTGAAGACAGACGAACGTGAGGAAAGACTACCGAACCACGATCTTTGCTCTTTTGCGTTACCCTACAAACCCTTTACCCAGCTCGAACAAGCGCAACTGGGGCAAGAGGAAACACTCGTAAACGAGCCCCGTTCTCAAAAGCACAATCCACGAGTCCCACAGTTTCTTGAACTCGAATTGTTGATCTCTTCGTTGCGCAATCGGCCGGCGTCATGCCGCGCGTGCACTCGCTCTGTTGATCAAACCTCGCGCTCGTTGCCCACCCGCTTGTTCGACCGATCGGAATGCGCGGCATGCGGCTCGGCGTCCAAATCCGCGCGGTTCTGCTCGAAGAGTTCGAGAGGGGCCGGACGGCCGACGAGGCGGCGAAGCGAATCGAGCGGGAGTTCAGCGAAAAGTCAGCCGTCTCCCGCTTCGTGCTCCAGCAAATTTGGGCGGGCTTTGAAGTGGGGGACGCGGGTCTTCCGGACGACCTGCTGGCCGCCTTCTGCGCGTTGGGCTCCGCGAAGTTCGCCCAGTTGATGCGGGCGCACGGGGCGGCGATCAACGTGGAGGAGGCGGCCGTCCGGTTCGCCGGCCGGCCGGTCGACTCGGGCGGGCAGCACGCGATCTTCTGGGATCGGGGTGTGTGGATTGTGGACACGCTGAACGGACACGTAATGTGAGTTCTTTCCTTCCAATTTTTCGTGCATTCCCTCCGTTCAGGAAGCTGAAGTTCGATTTGAGCCCGCTGGTGAAATCGGGCCGCTTCTACGTCCACAACCTGCACCCAATCGACGACCAATCGGTTCTCGTGTTCCTGCGAGTGGAGCGGCTGAAGGGGCCGATCCTCGTGCTCGCCTCGCTGGACGTGGAGGCCGCCTGCCTGCGGATCGTCGACTTCGTCCTCCTCTTCCACCTGCGAGAGAAGTTCGTCGAATTCCACTGCTTCCCCGCCCCGAACGAGGACGGGGAGGACGGCGGAGCGTTCGGATTCCTCCGCGATTCCTCCGAACTTTACGTCCGCTTTCGCCTGTGCGGGCGGAAGCTGAAGGTCGAGCGGGAGACTCGAATGCCGTTGGATCTCTTCTGCCTGCGGATGGACGGCGACTCGCTGTTCGGGTTCGAAATGCGGCCGTTGGAAGGCGGTCGAGGGGAGCAGCTGGACATGGGCCACTGCGTGGAGTTCCGGGTTGAAAGCGGCGAGCGGATCGTCCATCCGATCTCCGCCTCCTCAGCTCTGCCCGTTCAGAAGGAGCTGGACGACGTGGTGAGTGGAAGAACGTTCATCTTCTTTAATTTTTTTTGCGTTTAGCTCCGCAATGGCGGCCACTACACGTGGGCGTGGATGCCGAGCGGCGTCTTTGTGCTCACGATCCGCACGGCCGATCGGCAGCACACGTACGCGCTGAACAGCCGGTCGTGGAAGTGGCGAGACGCCCGGCTGCTGGTCGTCGACCCGATCTGCTCGTTGATCCCCGTGCAGGAAGGGGAAGACGGGGAGGCCGACGGGTTGATCGTGTGCACGAGGCGGAAGATCGAGAAGTTCGAGGAGCCCTCCGCCTACGTCCACCGCTTCTACCGCTTCGTCCTCAAGTACGTCCACTCTTCTCTGCCTTTATCCTTCTTTCTGTCTGTTGTAGAGAAGACATGAGCTTTGTGGCCTCCGAACTGCCGATGCGGGCGCTGAAGCGGAGGAGAAGCCGCTCGTCCGCCCAAGGAATCGAGTTGGCCGCCTCTTCGTTCTCGCCGTCCTTCTTCTCGTCGCCCAGAAGTCACCAAGTGGATTAGTCGATTGTTTGCTTGTTGAAGGTGTGAATAAACGAGTGATTGCTGAAACGGCGGAGAAAATTGGAAAGGACGAGCAGAAATCGACCGTTCGGCATTCCGCTCGCACGTTCCTCTGTCTGGGCGGAATTTTAGGCGATTTTCCTCAAACTTGGGTGGTCCATTCGGATTTCAACACACGAAGAAGCATCAGTCTTTCGGCCGACCGGAAGACCGAACCGAAGGATGCTGCGCGTGATCGGCGGCGGTCGGACGGCCGCTCGTCACTTTCTACTGGTGAGTTTACCTCTTCTTCCTGTTTGCATTTGCTTTCACTATTGCTCCTTGTGTTCTTTTCATTTGTTCGTCGTTCAGAACGGCCGGATCGTCCGCCTTCCCTCGTGCGCGTTCAGCAGCGAAAAGGCGGGAACCTCGACGTCGGTCGACTCGCCCGCTCGGCCGCATGATGCAATCGACTCGTCGGCCAAGGCGGACGTCAAGTGAGCACCCTCTTCGTCCTTTGATTTCTTTCTGTCGTTCTCCAGGTCAAACGGTCCGCTCTTCTCCCACACGCACAACGAGGAGGAGGCGGCGCGCGAGGAGAAGCTGCGGAAGGCCGCGAAGAACACGCGCATGGGGTTGATTTCGCTCGGATTGGCGACGGCCGCCGGCTTCACGTGGTTCTGCTGGCATTACGGTCGGTCCTCCCCTCCGCTTCTTCCTGCAATCGGATTGTTTAGGTCGTGCTCCCCGCAACGAGGTCGGAATGCTGATGCCCGACAAGCACACGGGTTCCGTCCTTGCGCCTTTCTACCGCATCACCGACGGCTTCAAGGCGTGGTTCGAGGTTCGTGAAACTCTTTAGACATTCCTCATTCTCCTGATTGATTTCAGTACGCAACTGAGCCCAGCCGCGAGCAGCTGCTACCGGAACCGCTGAAAGCTCCTTACTTCCAACCCAAATACACGGTGGTCATCGAAATGAAGAACGTTCTCGTCGCGCCCGAGTGGACGGTCAGTTCCTCCGTCTCACTACCTGCTGTTTATCCTCTCTTGCAGTACAAGACGGGTTACCGCTTCAAGAAGCGCCCCGCCCTTGAGTACTTCCTGGACGTGGTCGGCTACCCGAACTTCGAGCTCGTCATCTACACGTCGGAGCCGCCGATGAGTGCGTACTCGGTGGTGGACCACATCGACCCGAAGCAGCGCATCATGTACCGCCTGTTCCGGGACTGCACCAAGTACATGGACGGGCAGCACGTGAAGGACCTCGGCCGCCTCAACCGCGACCTCTCCAAGGTCATCTTCATCGACTTCGACGCCTCGGCGGCCAAACTGAACACCGAGAACGTCCTCCGCGTGCCCAAGTGGGACGGCGACATGGACGACACGGCCCTCGTCGACCTCGCCGAGTTGCTCAAGACGATCCACTTGAGCGACGTCGAGGACGTGCGCCCCACCCTCCAGTACTACTCGGGCTTCGACGATCCCCCCGCCGAGTTCCGGCGACGAGCGCACGATTTGACGACCCAAACGGTACTCCTTGCCGAGTGTTCTCCCTCTGATCCACGGGTTGCAGCTCGAGAAGGCGCCGCCGCCGCAAACGAAGAGCATTTGGCAGAAGTACGGGCAAAACAAGCCGCTCTTCGCCTTCCAGCAGCAACGGGCGATCTGAGCGGCTCGTGGAGTGAATTCGGTCTTCTTTTCGTTGCTTTAGGTTGTTCGTTGTTAGTGTTTGTTTAGTTTAAATAAAGGAATAAATAGGAGTGCGAAAGGGGGAATAGACGAAAGGATTGAACGGAACGCAACACTCGCATGTGTCCTCCAGACATCTCGAGCGGGAACAGTTGGCAGCGGACAGGCGGGCGGTCGACTCTCCCGCTCGGCTGCTGATCGCCCCGCTTCGCCGGCTGATTCCCGCCGAATTCGCCCACTGCCCTCGTGTTTTGATGTCCGCAGTTGAGGGCGGTTCGTGTGCTCAGCAGTAAAAGAAAGGAAGGAGATCCTCCTCGTGCACGCAAGATGCCGCTTTTCGTCGTCCAGTCGGCGGCCGGGCCGGCGGCCAAACTGCTGACCGCCCGCCTGCTCTACGCGCCGATCGTCCACGTGCAGCGGGACTTCGCGGCCGACTCCTCCTCGTCGTCGCCCGACTTCATCGTCGACCGCTTCTCGCCGGGCATCCGCTCGCCGTTCGACAACCCGCGGCGTGTCTACCGAGTGAGTTCTTTTCGATTTGATTATTCGGAGGAATTCTCGTCGTTCAGGCGCCCTTGAGCAACGAGGCCTTTCGGATCACGCAGTCGAGTCCGTTCGGCGACGATCGGACGACCAAACCGACCGCCCAGCCGCCGTCCACCCACCCGAAGGAAGTGGTCGACGTGAGTGGACGCCCGTCGATCGAACGGCCGCCTTCTTTCTTTTGATTTCAGGCTGCAGAAGCCGCCGCCCCGAAGGTCGAAAAGCCGCCGACCGTCGTCGTTCCCCCGCCCATCGGCGAGGAGACGAGCGGGCCGAAGCTGGGCGAAGAGGTCCACCGGTCGGCCGCCGCCACCGCCGCCTCGACGTCGACCGTTCCGGCTTCTCGGTGAGTGCCCCTTTCGATCATTGGTTTCATTGCCCTCCCACCCATTTGTTTCGAGGAAGCCGAAGAGCCGAGCGGAGTTCAAAGGGAAGGTTTATGTGCGGAACATGAGCGAGCGGGACAATAGCGGGGAGGAGGAAGGGGGGGGACGTGTGGCCAAACGGCGCGCTCACTTCTTCTCCTGGTAGAAGTACTGCTCCTGCTTGTACTGCGAGGGCTTCTGCTGGCCGTACGTGTCCGCGTAGCCCTGCGGCTTCTGCGGCTGCGAGTTGAGAGCGGGCCTGAAACGAGTGGGAGGGATCAGAGGGTGAATGGAATGAGGGGGGACTCACATGTAGGCGGACTGATCGGCCATGACGTCGACGGGCTTGTGGAGAGCGGAGGGCGGGAGTGGACGCGAGAGTTGAGACAGCGACAACTGACGGGCAAAACGGACGAGCGGCCCGCCTTTTATACGCGCCGGCCGGCCGCTCGCTGATGCAAATTCGGCCGGGTGCGCAATCATTTGAGGAGGAATTCCTCGTCCGAATATCCCGCCAGCTGGTAGCCAAACGACGTCATCCTTCCGCTGCTTTCAGCCTCACCTTCCTCGACCGCTGGGGCCTCGGCAAGATCGACAAGGAGTTGCCCGAGGAGGAGAAGAAGAAGCAGCGGATTGCTCGCAACACGAAGCTCGGCATCTACTTCCTCGCGATCAGCACGGCCGCCGGCCTGGTTTGGTTCTGCATTCACTACGGTGAGCACCCGACTGCTTTTTTTCGTTCACTTCTTCCGGCTTCAGGACGCGCCAAACGGGACGAGCGCGGCGTCGTGGTGCCCGACCCGTACGCGGGCTCCGTCCTCGCGCCCTTCTACCGCATCACCGACGGATTCCGCACGTGGCTGAACGTGAGCACTCGCTTCTTTCCCTCCTCATTGTTGATTGTTCCTCCCGTTTAGTACGCAGTCGAGCCGAGTCGAGAGAAACTCCTGCCCGATCCGCTGAAGCCGCCGTACGTGCAGCCGAAGTACACGCTCGTAATTGAGATGAAGAACGTTCTCGTCGCCCCCGAGTGGACGGTTGGTTCCCCGCTTTCAATCCGCCTTCTATCCACCGGTTTGCAGTACAAGACGGGCTACCGCTTCAAGAAACGGCCGGCGCTGGAGTACTTTCTGGACGTGGTCGGCTACCCGAACTTCGAGCTCGTCATCTACACGTCGGAGCCGCCGATGAGTGCGTACTCGGTTGTGGACCACATCGACCCCAAGCAGCGCATCATGTACCGCCTATTCCGGGACTGCACCAAGTACATGGACGGGCAGCACGTGAAGGACCTCGGCCGCCTCAACCGCGACCTCTCCAAGGTCATCTTCATCGACTTCGACGCCTCGGCGGCCAAACTGAACACCGAGAACGTCCTCCGCGTGCCCAAGTGGGACGGCGACATGGACGACACGGCCCTCGTCGACCTCGCCGAGTTGCTCAAGACGATCCACTTGAGCGACGTCGAGGACGTGCGCCCCACCCTCCAGTACTACTCGGGTTTCGACGATCCCCCCGCCGAGTTCCGTCGACGGGCCCAACTCCTGGCCGAGCAACAGGTGCGTGTGCTCCTTTCGCCTGTTGATCCTCTCGTTTCTTTCAGAGCAAGCAGAAGGAGCAGCAGAATCAGGGCCTGTGGCGGAAGTACGGCGGCAATCTCTTCGGTTTCCAGCGCCATCGGACGGTTTAGAGCGAGCGAGCCGAAGGATTAGGTCCAGCAGATTGTTCATCGAGTGTTTGTTTCCCGAATAAATGATCATAGTTTGTTGTTCCTCGGCCAGCGGAACAAGCGGGATAAAGGAAGGAAGATGGAAGTGGAGGGGAACAGCCGACTTTCGCCGCCGATCGATCGGCGGCCGGGCGGCGCAGTTTTTGGGCGGCCGCTTTCGCTTCGAATTCGCCCGTTCGGCGTCGTCTTCCGCGAGCGCTTCGAATTGCGTCCTTCTCCGACCGATGTGTGGAAATTCTTTGGAGTTCTGCCCGAATACCCACTCTTTGGATGTTTCGTGGCCTTTTTTTTAACTTCTCCCTGCAATCCGCCTTTCGATCGCGCACTTTCCACTTCCGTTCCCGTCTACTTAATTATTTGTTCTTCGTTGCAGACTTCTCGCGTCGCAATGGAGATGGACGACTCCAGCGGCTCGCCGTCCGCCGGCAAGAAGGCGGGCGCCACGACCGAAATGCGGATCTTGTGGCGCGAAATGGGCTCGATGCACGAGGTTCGTCCTCTTCCTTCCTTCTTCCATCCTCCGCTTGCTGCAGGAAATGGGCGCCTTCGAGGAGTCCGGAAAGGCCAAGGAGAAGGAGCTGCTCGAAGAGGAGCAGTGCGGAGTGGAGGAGAAGGAGCAGCTGAAGACGCTGCAACAGAAGCTGGGGGCGGCCAAGGACCGGAACGCGCTGCAGGTGATCGAATTCGAAGACATGATGCTGGCAAGTTCCCCTCGTCCTCCTTCTTCCCTCACCCTCGTCCTCCAGATGGAAAAGACGGCCGACTTCAGCGAGCAGACGAGCGTCCTCGACATCTCCGCCACGGGCACCGAGGCCGACGTCGAGCAGTTCGAGCGGCAGATCGCCGCGTTGCGCGAGAAGAAGGCGACGCTCGAGGCCGAGATGGTTCGTCGATCTACGCATTCCTTTGTGTCCATCTCGTCGTTCAGAACACGCTGCACAACGACCACACGCTCATGAAGTCGGAGATGGCCGAGCTGGACGAGTCGATCGAGCAGCTGAGCCGCGAGCGGACCGAAGCCGAGACCCAGCTGCCGCACATCGAGCAGCAGATCGGCGAGTTGCAGCAACAAAAGGCGGTGAGGATTATCTGCGATTGTCAACCAAGTTCTTCGTTCTCGTTTGCAGCTCCTGACCGAACAGTTCGACGAGCTCCGCATGCAGCTGGCGGCAAAGGAACTCGAGCGCCGTCCGACGATCACGGCCGAGCGGGGGAACTCGGGATTGGCGGAGGTTCGTTCCGCTTTCCGCCCACTTCTTCCACTTCTTTCTTGCTGCTTCCAGTACGACGACTACGTGAAGAAAATCCGCCGCCATCTGCTCGAACTGCGCGACCAGAAGCGCGGAATGGAGGTGCAGCACGCGGAGATCTCGCAGCGGTTGGACGCCAAACGGCGCGCTCTGGAGATGGCCGACAAGAAGCGCGTTTCGGAGAAGACAGTCGGTGCGTTCCTTTCGCTCACCCTTCGTTCTTTCGTTCACTCGCTCCGTTCAGAACTCGCTCACGAGCTGAGCAAGCAGTCCTCCTTCCTCCGCCTGCTGAAGACCTGCCTCGACGACTTCTTCCGGGCGCACAACGAGCGGAAGGCCCAAATCAAGGCGGACCTCGAGGCGGGCAAGAAGGTCGACCCGCCGGCCGTGATGCCCGAACTGCTGGAGCGCATTTGGTAGACCGAAAGATCCTCGTCCTTCTGTGCATCCCACTCGTTTCCAGTGCCTTCCGCCTGCTGTGCGAACGCCTGCGGAAGGCCGGCTTCGCGGTCGAGGCCAAGGCGACGCCCGCCCTCCACGCGGAAAAGGAGCGGATGGCCGAGCAACAGCGGCAGATCTCCGGCACAGACGCGCATTCGGAGAAGTTCCGCGAGGTGGAGGGTAAGGAAGACGAGGAGCGACTTTTGTTCATTCTTTCGTGCATTCCAGAGTACCTCTCCAGCATCCAGACGCCGTTCAACCGGGAGCTCCTCGCCATGCTCTGAGATCCCCCTTCTTCCAATCATTCGACCTTCTTTCTGTCCACTTTGTTCGCATCGATCGAGTGATAAACAAGACGGCAGCTTTCGAATTCGAACAACAATCGGCTGATTGGAGCGAGGGACCCAACGATCGGGCACGCGAACCTTCGAGCAGGTCGCTTGATCTCCGGGTGCACTCGAAAAACAAGCCGTAAATCACGTTCGCAGGTTGCGTGGCGGCCGGCCGACCTCCCCGCAAGCCGCCCTCGCCTCCAATCAGCCGGCGATTGTCCTGGGAAAACAGTTGGACTCTTCGCGCACGCAAGCGGGAGGACCGAATGACCGCGAGGCTCGTGGGAAGGCGGGTGCACCCGACCGCGCGACCGGGGCACTCCGCCCGCCCCTTTCGGGCGGCATAAAAGCGGCCTCCGACTTGCGGTCGGACATCAGTTGGCTCGACCACCTCCTCCGCTCCCTCCTCTCCTCCCGCTCGCCCGCCCTCCAGCCGGGATGGTGCACCTCGCCTTCTCGACGGCCTTGCTCGCGGCCTCCATCGGCCTGATCGCCGCCTGCGCCCCGCCCGCCTACTACGGCGCCAACACGTACGCGGCCCAGCCGGGCGCCTACGCTGCGCAGCCGTACGCCGCCCAGCAGGCGCCCGTCGCCCCGCAGACCTACTCGGCCGGCCAGTCGGGCGGCCAGTCGGCGTCCCAGCTCGCCTACATCCGCCGCTACCAGGAGATGCACCGCGATACCCGTGAGTTCCCCCTCCCTCCTCGTCCGTCCACTCACCTCCTTCGATTTCAGCCTGCGTCCAATGCCAAGCGATCATCGCCGAGTCGGAGTGCTCGAGCAATTGGCACAACGACCAGTTCGGCTGCTCCACGCCGCAAGTGAACTACGGACTCGGCCCGCGGCAGTGCGGTCAGGCCTCCATCTCGTGCCCGTCGAACGGCGGCCAGCGCTCGACGATGCTGGTCGCGCTGCTGGACAACGCGGACGGCCGCTTCGGGTGAGTGCGGAGATATCCGACCATCCGCTCATCCCCCTCCTGCTTGCAGCTCTGATGCGCGCGTCTGGGCTCCGATCTCCGACCTGCAGGGCGCCCAGGCTTCGATGACCCAAATGTGCGACGACCAGTCCCAATGGATGCTCCGCTCGCTGGACAACTACCGCCTCGCCCAGCCGCTCACCATCCAGTGCGCCCACAACGCGCCCGGCTTCCACCTGCCGCCCGTCTCGCAGCGCTACCAGGAGTTCCTGCATCGCGAGGAGCGCCGCGAGGAGGCCCAGAACGTGCGCGCCCCGCAGCCGGCCGTTCAGCAGTCCGGCTATGAGATGCCCCAGCAGACCTCCTACGTCGCTCCCCAACAGACGTCCTACGTGGTCCCCCAGCAGCAGACGCAGTACGTGGCGCCCCAGCAGACGTACGAGCAGCCGCAAGAGGCCGCCCGTGTGCTGAACGAGGACGTCCGCGAGGAGATCCTCGGCACCACGCTCATCCCCGTAGTCAAGGAGCGCGTCATCCAGGACGTCGTCAAGGAGGTACACACTTCTTCTTGGAGCTCGTTTCACTGCCTTCTCTCTTTAGGTGCACCACTACCCGATCCAGAAGAAGCGCCTCATCAAGACGCGCCGCATCTCCAAGCCGGTCCTCTCGCAGCGTGAGGTCGTCGAGCGCGTCCCCGCCACCCGCATCGTGCCCACGTACGAGGAGGTGCGTCGCGTCGAGAAGATCCACGGCACGACCATCGAGCCGATCGTCGAAGCGTTCGAGGTCACGGAGATGCTTCCGGAGATCGTGACCAGCCCGCCGATCGTCGAGCAGCGCCCCGCCGCCGTCCAGAGCTACGAGGTCCAGCCGATGCCCAGCAACGCCGGCGTCCAGCCCCAGCCCTCCGCCTACGAGCAGGTCCAGCAGGTCCAGCCCGCTCCCCAGCAGCCGTCCACCGGTGGCTACTGAGCACTGCCGCTTTCCTCTCCTCTTCGTAGTGAAATGAACTCCCTTGTTGTGTTGTGTTGTTTGTTGTCGAGGTTGTGGTCACAGAGACAATAAAGTTCTTGTTTTATCCGAGCTCGCTTTGATCGAAAAGAAGAGGAGTTACTCTCCAGTCAAACGAACGGTCACTTCCAATCCTCGGCTTCACATAGAGGTTTGACCGCTGAGTTGAGTCGTGCTGACGGTCGAAATCCGCACGGAAGTCGTCGAGATGCAGCAGACGACACGGGCGACCGGCAGGAGGACGTGCTGGACCGTCCACACGCGGTAGACGCCCACGAACAGCATCGTCAAGATGGAATTTATTGGAGCGTAGAGGGCGAGCATCAGGAGGCCGAATTTCGTGATGTTGTTCGTCGAGTAGTTGCCCGTGTAGTACGCGATAATCGTCACGCAAATGGGCAAGAAGATGAACACGAGCGGGGTGATCAACTGGAAGCAACAAGCGGTAGATCTCCTCGCTCGTTTTCTCACTTGAAACGTCAAACAAACGACTAACTGCCGCTGCAGTTTGTAGCTCTGCTTCGACATGCTGCCCGCAGTCTGTCGCAGCGTTCGGAGGATGAAGGCGATCAGGAACGAGCAGAAGACCTCAACGAGGGCGGTGGCCACCACGAGCGAGGAGCAATAGAAGACGGTGTAGAGACGAGTGGTGTCCAGCACCATCACGTGATCTCCGGGCCGCACGTTCTCCGCCGAAATTCCCTTCGCTTCGAGCAGTGCGGGGACCTCCTGCAGTCGACTGGTGGGTGGAAGAGAACGCAGAGAACTCACCTCGACCGGCAGGAAGGTGTAGAAGAAGCCGTAGCCCACAACACAGGAGACGAGCGTGTGGGCAACGCAGCCGAACAGCCGGAAACCCCACGAGACAAACAGGTCGAGAAGCTCCTTTGAGCGGCAGATGAGGATATAGCGGAAGGTCAGGCAGTCGATGTTCGAGGCCAGCATTTGGGTGCCAAAGAACATAGCGGCTGCAGGCTGCAATTCAGGAGAGTGATCACTCCTTCCTTGCAGCTGTTGCTTACGAAGTAGAGAGCGGTTTGGGCGTCAAACCATCGGACAGGACCTCGCATGCTCGCCCCGAAGATCGGATCGATGCTGAACGAAGGAGAGTGAAAGAAAGATGGTGATCGTTGCTCACGGATAGGGCTGAACGATCAGGCCAATGCACAGCGAGAAGAGAATGTCCCAAATCTAAACGACCAGCAATAATCCACGTCTTGCAAGTGAGTGCTCGCCGTGAATCGGAGCAACAGGAAGCGGTACGAGGCGATGCTCTTTGGCGAATGGAATTGAATGAGGAAGAGGACGTATAGCTGGACGATCAGCGTGAAGACGGTCAGTGATTGAAGGAGCAGTTCGAAGAGCGTGTCCGGCATCGCAACAAAGAAGAAGTGGGTTGCGGGAAGGTGGGAGAGCGACCGCACACTTCCGCTTCCCGCCTTCATTGAATATTCCTTCGCGTTTTGGAACACCTGCCCGCTTTTCTTCGTGCACTTCCTCCTGTTCTTTTGAAAGCGGCCGCAACTTCAGCGTCGAGTCCAACAATTCCGTAGATCAAAACACAAGTGCATTTGGCTTGAAACGTGCAAAACGAAGAAGTAGAGAGGTCAATCGACCTATTCGTCATTCTTGCTCACTAGAAGTTGCAAGCACATTTCCTTTTTGCTAGGAGACTATTTCAATCGACAATCAGTCGTCACTTCCGCTTGTTCCGGACACGTGGTCTTGTTTCTCGCTCATCAACGGCGGTCGGACGGTTGGAGTTTCTAGTCGAATGAAAGCTAGAGTTTCGCAATTCGGCCTTCTTCCGTTCGGTTCGCCGTTCGGTTCACCGCTTACTCACCGGCGGGGGACCAAAGTTCTGCTCATTGGGTTTGATTGATGATTCCTTGGGGGCAGTTGGGTAAACACTCGAAAAGAATCGAAATTCGAAGTTCTCGATCGAAAATCAGCAGGTCGCCGTGGGCGACGCCGAAAACACGCCGCAAAAGGCGGTTGTTTTCGTTCGTTTCCGCTCCGTTTGCTCTCGCGCCGCCCGCCCGCCGTTCTTATCGCCGCGCACTTGCAGGAAGACGGGCGGGAAGATGAGCAACAAGCAGCAGGTGGCGGGAGCACGTGGGACGACCCCCGCTCGAGTGTTTTGTTTGTTTTCGATCGAAATCGCCGGACGGACGGGAGGGCGTGTTCGGGCAACCCTCATAAAAAGAGCGGCCGCTCACCCATTCGCTCATCAATCGACTGACTAATCACTCTTCCGTTCACTCTTCTACTGGAGATGGCTTCCTTTCACTTCCTCCTTCTCGCCTTGAGCATTCCGTTGGCTCTTGCGGTACTCCTCCCCTCATCTTCCTCTCTCATTCTGCCCCTTCAGGCAATCGGCCGCAATCCGCCCGACCTAAACGACCGTGTTCCGGTCGGTCAGGAGCCGATCGTTCCGCAAAATGCGCCGCGCGAACGGGACCCGCCTTGTCGCGATTTAGCCCTCAACTGCCTGCAGAATGCGTACTATTGCACTGGTAAAGGAAACGAGAAGAACGGGTTGAGTATTTCGATCGTTCAGATGTCTTCTACGAGCAAGTGATGCGACGAACGTGTGCTCGCACGTGCGGTTTCTGTCAGCAGGAGGGAGTGGACGACTCGCTCTGTCAGGACACGAATCCCTCGTGTTTCTACTGGGTGCGCAACGGTGAGTTCCTCCAGCGCCACCCATTCACTCCTCTTCTTTCTGCAGGCTTCTGCGAAAGCGAATTCTACCCGCAGCACGTGAAGCAGCGCTACTGTGCCCTCTCTTGCGGCTTGTGCCATAAGGACGAGCCCTCGAAAACGTCCACGTCGACCGGCCGGCCGATCGCCACCGAGCAGCCCGAAACGGAGGCCGACGAGCGACGAAGTGGCGAGGAGGAGGACAAGACGACGACCTCCGATGGGACGACCACGGAAGGAGTGATCGCCCCGTTTCCCACCCTTCCGCCCACCTCCAACGAGAAGGACGAGGATTTGATCAACGAAAAGAAGGAGGATGAGAAGAAAAAGCGATCTCCGAAGCACAAGAGCGAGGATTGAACTCCCGCAATCGTTCTCTCTCGATCCACACGCATAAGATATTCCCCGAATCGTCGCTCAATCCCGATCCTCAACTACTCAACTTGATTGTACAATATTTTGTTGTTTGATTGATGTAAATTGTGTAGAATAAACGGTAGAACATGATGGCTAGCGCTCGTTCATGTAAGCGAGAAGGGAAAGACCGAATGTTGTCCGAAAGGGGACCGGAGAGAACGGAGTCTTGTTCGGGGGACACGTGGGCAAACAGGACGGTCGGCCGTCTGCTTCGAAGTTCTTTTGGGAAACAAAGCGGTCGGTTGTTCCGCTTTTAGCCGCCCAACCCGCGGATTCGACCGCTCGTCTTTGTGATCCCAAGGAAGAAAGAAAGCGGGTGGGTGGGTTGACGAGAACTCAACGGAGGGCACCCAACAGGCCGGAAGTATAAAAGACGAGATCCGTGATGGAGGAAATCATTCCACTCGCCTTCTCTTCCTCTACTTCCACTCCCTCGTCCCGCCCCAAAGATGTCGGCTTCGATTCAAAGCACCTCGCTTCTTCTGGTCGTCCTCCTCGCTCTCATCACCGTTGTGGTTCGTTTTGCACTCAAACGATCTTTCACTGCGCTCTCTTCTTGCTTCCCAGTGGTCGCAAAGCAGTGCCTGCCGCGACGAGGCGCTGAATTGCGCGGAGAACCAATCGTTGTGCACGAACCGCGTCTACATCGTCCTCATGCGCCAGCAGTGCGCTCAGTAAGCAGCGGGAAGCACTCACTCATTCTCTGGATTGCTTAGGACGTGCGGTGCGTGCCAGGGAGGCGGCGGTTGCGTGGACACGGGCAACAAGTGAGTGCTCTCTTCCTCTTCATTCACTCATCGCACTCTCTTGTTTCTTCCAGCTGCGCCAACTGGGTCCGGTAAGCGAACGATGGGAACGCTCCAGAACCCTCCTAACCCGCCTCTTCCAGGAACCGGTTCTGCAACAATCCGTTTTACGCAGGTTTTTAGCATTTCTTCGATTCCTTAAACTAATTGAACATTTTTAGATGTACGGTGACCGTTGTCTCTTTGACCACTATTCTTTCGGGTTTCAGGAGGTCAAACGCCAGTATTGCGCGGCCAGCTGCGGACTTGCATGTTTCTTCTTCTTTTTCCTTTCACTCACTCATCCGTTTGCAGTGCGACGGCTCGGGTAACACCCAGGGATGAGCGAGCGGAAGACGGCCGTTCGGAGTGCATTCCATTGGTCGCTTGACTGTAGTTCAATTGGTTGTTCTAGTAGTTGGAGTGGGCTGTACATAAACCGCTTTCATCCACAAAGAAGACAGGAATTGAGCGACAGCAGAAGGAAATCAATACTCCGCCCGCCACACTCCGTCTGCGTTGCCTCCGGCTTCGCTGTTTTGCGGCGAAAACGACGTGGTTTCTGCGTAGAATCGACGAAACAGAAACGAGCGAGCGAGCGGCCGTTCCGCAAGCTAGTGAGTGAGTGAGTGAGTGAGTGACGGACTCCGCTTCATCTAAGCGTCCACTCATTCCGCCGTTCATTCTTCCGCTGACTGTTCACCCACTTCCTCGCCGCTCGTTCGATTCGTGTGCCGATCGCCGATTTTATTAGCCGACCGACTTCTCCGTCCTCCTGCTGCTCGTCGGTTGCGAGAGGAATGATCTCCGATTGAACGCCCGCCGGTCCACCCACTCCGCCCGAAGATGTTTGAGGGATTCGCCTTCTTTGTGGCCCTCTGCTGCTCGATGTTCTTCGCCTCATACTTCATCGGCTTCTTGCCGCTGATCGGCAACCTGGGAGAAGTGAGTTCCCGTTGATTCTCGTTCTTTATCTCTGAGTGTTTAGAGCAAAATCCGGCTGATCAGCGTGTTCGGAGCGGGCCTCCTGATTGGGACGGCGTTTTCGGTGGTCGTGCCCGAAGGCATCGACGCCCTCCACGGGAGTGTCACGAAAGAAGGTCTCCCGACCATCCTTTCTCGTTCTTCACTCATTTCGTTCGGTTTGCAGCGATCGCTCGAAGCGGCGACGTACTGGAGGCGGCGATCGCAAAGGAGACCGACGGCCGAGCGGCTCCGGGCGGGAAGGACGACGAATTGCGGAGGTTCGTCCACTTCTTTCGTTTCCATCCGATTGCTCGTGTTCAGACCGCTGCCCGACGGCCTGAAAGAAGCCGCCCCGCACTTGGCCCAGCACGCGGCGGGCGCCCACGAAGAGCACGAACACGCGGAGACCGGCCGTACGATCGGCATCGTGATCCTCGTCGGCTTCCTCTTCATGCTCGTGGTCGATCAGGTCTCAAAGACCTCGTGCGGAGGTTCCTTTCGATTTTCTGCCTTGAATTTACTTTCGTTCGTGTTTAGGAGGTAGACGGAAGCTGTCGACAACAATCGGCCTTTGCGTTCACGCATTGGGTGAGTGAAATCCATCAATATTCTTTAAATTTCTCTCGTGTCGTTCAGCCGACGGCGTCCTCCTTGGTTCCGCCTCGTCGACCACGAACTCCGAAGTCCAAATGGTCGTCTTCGTTGCGCTCGTCGTCCACAAAGTCCGTTCATCCCTTTCTTTTCTTTGATTTGATTGCTTGCTCGTTTTCAGGGTCCATCGGCCTTCGCCCTTTCGAGCCTCCTGCTGATGGAGAACCTGGAGCGCTTTCGGATCAAACGGCACCTCTTGATCTTCTCGCTCTCCGCCCCGTTCGGCGCGATGGCCACGTACTTGTTCCTCGCGGCCGTGAGTCCTCCCCACCTTTCTGTTGTGATCCTTCCGTGCAGGTGAAGGAAGGCGCCGACTACTCGACCCATCTGTCCGGAATGTTCATGCTCTTCTCGGCCGGCACGTTCGTCTACGTGGCCGCCGCCCACGTGCTGCCCGAACTGGTTCGTCCTCTCCTTCTGTTCATTCACTCATTCGGTCGTTCGTTCAGGAGTCGAGTGCGTACGAGTGCTGCCCGCAGACGCCGGGCGGCCTGCGGGCGGGCAGCTCGCCGTCCGGCTTGTCGCTGAAGGAGGTCGCCGTCCTGATGATCGGGGCGATCGCTCCGTGCGTTCTGATCGCCCACCACCATCACTAGCCGCTTTCTTCCGCCTTCCGTTGCTCTCGGTGTTCCCCCGCCTTCGCTCCACACATTTCAATCGGAAACCGCGAGCTTTTCGATTCTTCCAGCGGGCCCTCGAATGTTTTCTTCGACTTGTACATAAATTCCAGCAATTTTCGAGTGGAAACTATCGTCTTCTATTTATTCCCGCAAGTTCTCCACCGTTTACCCGCACACGCCCAATCACTCCGCTCTGTTCTCCGAAGAACACTCTTCTTTTGCCCACAACTCCCGCAATTGTTGCCAACTTTGCTCATTCAATAGAGAATAAATAGCTCCACGGTAATCAACTCGCAGTTGATGGAGAGGTCGGCTGGCAACGAATGAAATGCGAGTGGATTGTTTCGGGCGGTTTGGCGAAACGTTGCACGCAGCAACTTTCCGCTTTCTTGCTCGCTCTGCTGTCGAAACTGGCGTCGTTCTTCGATTGACTTTCTTTGTTGAACTTAATCGAATTCTTGCGGATGGATTTCGTCGATTTCTCCGCTCCGGCCGCCCCGTCTGCCAACGACGGCGCCTTTCTGCCCACGAGCTCCGAGGCGCCGCAGCCACGTCCTTTCCTGAGGTTTGTTTCTTTGAATTTGGAGTGGAACAAACGAATTTCAATTGTGTTTGCAGCGCCCAACGCCGCTACGACAACATGCGCATTCGGGAGAACGAAATCAAACACCGCGTGTGTTTCGACTGCGGCCGCGTGATCCACGGCGACGACCTCGTCTTCCAGCATCACATGATCACGCACGAGGCGGCCTTCATCTGCTACCAACTGTACCACTTCGAGAAGGGCACGGTAGGCCGAGGATTCTTGATCGTTTGTTGAATCCCCTCGCTTCAGACCCTGCCGCGGCACTTCCTCGGCCGCTCCGGCCTCAAGTTCATGAAGCCGGCCAACCCGAACCCGTCGAACAAGTCGGGCAAGAAGAAGAAGAAGGAGGCCTCGCTGCGCGAACAACTCCAGCGGCAGATCCTCAAGGGCGGCAAGCTGAGCCTCCCGATGCCGCCGCCCAAGCAGCCGCTCGGCGGCCCCAAACTCACAAAGGCGGGCCAGCCGCAGAAGAAACGCGGTCCGAAGCCCAAGAGTTCGTTCTTTCGTCCGACTTCTCGTTGATTTCCGCTCGTTTGCAGCCGACGGGAAGGACCGCCAGTTCATCAACGACCGCCCGCTCGTCGCGAAGAGCTCGAAGCAGCGGGAGAGCGACGACGAGAGCGACCAGTCGCACGTGACGGACGACGACGAGGGCTCGGAGGCGTCCTTCAAGTCGGAGCCCGACATCGAGATGCCGGTGGACGACCTCGACGAGGACTACCAGCCGCCCTCGCAGCCCTCCACGTCGAGTCGGGGACGACCGCGCAAGCCGAAACTCAATTGATTTTTCCTTTTTTCTATCCTTTCTGATTGTTTAATAAACGATTGGATTAATTCGATGAAATTCAATGGGTTACGTGCATTTCTCCAAGAAAGCCGCACGCCCGCCCGCTCGATGGGATGCTCTTTGAACCACGCGGAGCGGGCGGGCGGTCGCCGCGAACACGTGTGTTTTTCGTTGTTTTGTCGACGGAAAGGGCGGCAAGCGAGCGGAAGGAAACGCGCGAGTGGTTCTCGAGCGACCGGGTGGCGAGATGTCGATTTTCTTCCGACAAGTGAGTTCTTCTTCCGATCCTTCTATTCAGTTTGGTCCTTCAGCTCTTCGAGGCCAAATCCTCCACCTACTCGTACCTGCTGGCTTGTCGGCAGACGCGAAAGGCGCTCCTCATCGATCCCGTGCTCGAGGCGGTCGAGCGGGATGCGAAGGTGAGTTCCTTCTTCCATCCAGCATTCCTTTCGTTCTCTTTCAGTTGATCAAGGAACTCGAGCTGGAGCTCGTTTACGGAGTGAACACCCACCTGCACGCCGACCACATCACCGGAACGGGCGCCCTGAAGGCGCACTTCCCCCGCATGCGGTCCGTTCTTTCGGCCGCCTACGACGCGAAGGCGGACGTTTGGATCGGCGGCGGCCAAACGATCGCCGTCGGGAATTCCGTTCGGCTGCGCGCGCTGGCGACTCCCGGCCACACGGACGGTGGGTGCACACGGGAAGAAAGAAGAAGATTCTCTTGATCGATTGCAGGCTGCTTGAGTTTCGTGAGCGACGAGCTGAAGGCCGTCTTCACGGGCGACACGCTCCTCATTCGCGGGTGCGGACGGACGGACTTTCAATCAGGTGGGCAAGAAAGAAGGGATTCCACCGAACAATCGATCGTTCAGGCTCCTCCAAACAACTCTACCGGTCGGTCCACGAGCAGCTCTTTCGGCTGCCGGACGACTTCGCGGTCTTCCCCGCCCACGACTACGTGGGCCGAACGGCCTCAACGATCGGCGAGGAAAAGCGCTGGAATCCCCGCTTGAGCAAAAGCGAGGAGGAATTCGTCGACCTCATGGCCAAACTGAATCTCCCCTACCCGAAGGCCATCGGTTCGTGTTGATCGAAGGAACGTGATGAACAGCATGTGTTTGCAGACCGCGCCCTCCCCGCCAATCGAGAGTGCGGCCTATTCGACGTGGAGGAACAACGGGCGAAAGCCGCCTGATCGATCGCCCAATTGGATCCGATTTCTGCATTTCTTATTCCTGTACTATTCCTTCATTCCGCAAGCATAAATCCACTCCATCCACTAGCTTTGCGATCGTTTACTCGAGCAAATAAGCACAGAAACAAAGAAACGAGAGGCTCACACGACAAGGCGCTCACTCTTGGGCGGCGACGGCGTTCTGGGTGCGGCGGATGCAGGAGGTGCCGTTCACGAACTGCGTGCGGTAGATGACGTTCGCGTTGTTGAACATGCCCTCCTTCAGCGAGACGATGATGAACTGCAACAGACGGGCGGTTAGAACGATCTACAGTTAATTCGCATGTGCCTGGGACTCGCGGAAGTGCTGGCGGATCATGGTGCCGACGTTGGCGGTGTGGTTGACGTCGAGGGCGGCGTCCACCTCGTCGAGGATGTAGATGGGCGCCGGGTTGCACTTGAGCATGGCGAGGATCAGCGAGAGGGCGACCAGCGAGCGCTGCCCGCCCGACAGCTCGTCCAGCCCGTCCTTCCAGCGCTCGTTGAAGGCGACGCGGATGCGCAGGCCGGCCGTGAGCTCTTGCGGGTCGACGAGCTCCAGCTCCGAGTCGGCGCCCGGCAGCAGCGTGGAGAAGATGCGGCCGAAGTCGCGCGAGATGTTGGCGCGCGCGTTCTCCAGCTCGCGCCGCTTCTCCGCGTCGATCTCGCTGATGGTCTCCTGCAGGAGGTGCTTGTCGGCCTCCAGACCCCGCCGCTTGGCGTCCAGCTCCTCCACGCGCTGCTCCTGCTCGGTGAGCGACTTCATCGCGGACATGTTCACGCGCCGCTCCAGCTCCTGCCGCCGGTCGCCCATCTCGGCGATCTGGTGCCGCACGGAGTCGGGCGTGAGGCGCAGGTGGGCGAAGTCGTACTGCGTGCCCGCCTTGCCGAAGTGCTCCTTCTCCTCGCCGATCCACGAGTTCTTCTTCTCCACCTCGCGCGCCTAGGGATCGCAGTTAAAGAGGGAAGGACAACCCCCGCGCTCACCGTCCGCTCGCAGTCGGCCTGCCGCTTGAGCGCCTTCGTGTGCTCGTCGTCGAACTTCTCCTCGGCGGCGTCGATCTCGCGCACGATGCGCCGCAGACTGCCGACCGCGTCCTCCACGGCGCGGATCTTCTGCTCCTGCTCGCGCACCTCGCCGAGCACCGCGTCGTAGCGCTGCTTCGCCTCCGCCTCGGCCCGCTGCAATCGAGAGATGAGGGAGGTTAATCGGTAGAAAAGAGGCTTACCCGGAGCTGCGCGAGGTCCCGCCGGTCGGCCGCCATCTCCGACTGCAGCGCGTCCAGCTGGCGGCGGAGGTCGGCGATGCGGCCCTCCTCCTGCTCGATGGCGGCGCGCAGCGTCTGCACGTCGAGCTCGAGGAGTTTCAGCTGCTCGCGGCCCTTCGCCGAGTCGCCGCGCAGCCGCTGCAGCTGCGCCTCGGCGTCGCGCAGGCCCCGCTCGGCGTCCCGCTTGGCGTCCGCACGGTACTGCTGCTCGTTGCGCTGCTTGCCCTCCATCTGGCGCACCTGCTCGCGGAGGGCGAGGAGCGGCGGCTGGAGCGCGTCGAGGTCGGCCTGGTTGCGGTCCAGCTCGGCGCGCACGTCCTCCAGGCGCTGCCGCAGCTGCCCCACGGGGTCCTCGCGGATGGCGTCCTGCAGGCGCTGCAGCTCGACGCGCTCCTTCTCCAGCTCCACGCCCAGCAGCTCCCGCTCCTGGCGCGCGTTCACCAGCGTCCGCAGTCGCTCTGCAACGGGAGGGGTGAGCGGAGGAGGATTGATGGATGTGGTAGAGAGGTGTGAATTGAATGCTCTAGAAGACTGCAGCCAGAATCTCTGTCGAGACCCGCACATCCCCCTAGTGGAACGAGAAGACCATCCGGATGGATACACACAGTAATGGATTGAATGCACGAGACGACTCCCGCGGCCAACCCCCCGCGCTCACCGTCGATCTCGTGGATGCGGGCCTCGATCTCGGCGAGACGGCCCTCGACGCCGTGCAGCGCGTGGAGGTCGGCGAGGCAGGAGGAGCGCTGCTGACGAGCGCCGCCGCTCAGGTAGCCGTCCGGCCGGTAGTCGTCGCCCTCGAGCGTCACCACGCGCGCCCGCACGGCCCGGTCGAAGCACACCTGCTTGGCGTCGTCGGGCTCGCGGCACACCAGCACGCCGCCCAGCGCGAACTGCATGGCGGGCGCCAACTCGGCCGGGAAGTCGACGAGGTCGAGGGCGCGCTCCACGCGGCCGCCGACCAGCCGCTGGGCGGCCGCGAAGCGCTGCGCGTCGATCGGGCGCGCGCTCACGCTGTCCAGCGGGATGAACGTCGTGCGGCGCTGCAGTTGGCACTCGGCGAGCAGGCGTTGCGCCGTCCGCTTGTCCCGCACGATCACGTGGCCCATCTAAAAGAAGGAGGTTAGGGACTGCACACCGGCCTGCGCGAACCGTGCCGCCGAGCGCGATCTCGAGCGCCGTCGCCCACTGGGGGTCGCGCAGGCGGAACTGCTTAGCGAGCGGCCCGACCACTCGGGAGCGGTCGAAGTTGGCGAGCGCGTTGAAGTCGAAGTGCAGGAAGTGGTAGCGGCCGAGGCCGTCGCGCTGCCGGTCGGCCAGCTGCTGCCGCTCGGCGCCCAGCCGGTGGCGCTCGGCGGCCAACGCGGCGCGCTCCTCGTCGCCGCCGCCCTCCGCCAGCCGCTGCTCCAGCCGCTCGATTTTCTGGCGCGCCTCCCGCGCCTGCCGCTCCAGGTCGGCCGTCGAGGTGGAGCGGCGCCCGGCCGTCGCCGCCTTCAGCTCGCGCTCCGTCCGCTCCCGCTGCGGCTTCAGGTCGTCCAGCCTGCCGGGCGAAGGGAATGAGAGGAGGAAGGAGGGATTGAAAGCACTCACCGGCTCTTCAAAACGCGCTCCTTGGACTCCTCGGCGTTGAGGCGCGAGCGGAGGTCGAGCAGCTGCTGCTGCAGCGACACCTCGCGGCCCTCGTCGTCCGTCACGAGGCCGCGCTCCAGCGCGTTCAGCGTCGCCTCGCAGCGCTCCTTGGCGGCCTGCGCGTCCTGGAACTGCTGCGCCTCGTCGCCGTGCTTGCCGCGCGTCGTCTCGAGGTCGCGCAGCTTCGCCGCCAGCCGCTCCTTGTCCTGAACAGGGGGATCAGGAGATTAAAGGCTCCAACAGACGTACGGCCTGGTTGTTGCTCTCGGCGTCGGCGATCTGGGCGCGCAGCTCGGCGGCGCGCTCCTCCTTGCGGGCCAGCGCGCCGTCCAGGTCGCCGCAGTCGGCCGTGCACTGGCCGGCGGCCTCCTGCAGCTCGCGGCGCCGGTCGCTCATCTCCTGCAGCAAAATAGGAAGAGGAAGTGAGTGAAAGGAGCGTACGGTGTCGATGCGCCGCTTCAGCTCCTCGGCCTCGCGCTGCTTCTCGCCGATGTCCTCCTCCAAGTCGCGCTTCTTGACGGCGGCCGCCTCGTGCTCCTCGACCATGGCGCGGATCTGGACGGCCATCTTCTTCGCCATGTCCTGCAGCAGAGGAGGGCATTGAGTGGACGGTTCGGGCACGCACCTCGGCCACCCAAAAGTCCAAACAGACGGCCACTCGCCGTAGGTTCTCCACGTCGCGGCCCAGCTTGTTGTACTCGTTGAACAGCTCCCGCTCCGAGCGCAGCTTCTCCAGCCGCGGCAGGATCTCCTCGTCCATCATCTGCAGAGGGCGAGGTAAGCGGGAGAGTGGGAGAGCGGGATGTTGTGAGGGGAGCGGAACGAGCAGTGTAGTATAGGACGGCAAGGGCAAGCAAGGGAGATTGAGGAGGACCCCCGAATTTGCCCCAACAACACCACCGATTGTCCTCACTCCCACACCAACCGCAGGATCGAATGAACAACCCGCCATATTGCACGAAGCAACCCATCCAGCACACGGACAGCCCATCCCCCAACCCCGCCCACAACTCGCCTTGTTCATCTGCTGGAGCTTGACGTCCTTCTTCTCGATGGTGTTGAGGGCGATGCGCTTCTTGTTCTCGTAGAGGCGCACGCCGGCCGCCTCCTCGACCATGAGGAGGATCTCCTTGGGCTTCATGTTGAGCACCTTGGTCACGCGGCCCTGCATGATCAGGAAGTGGGGGTTGTTGACGTTCAGCGAGCAGGAGTTGAACAGATCGGCCACCTTCTTGGCGGACGCCAGCACGCCGTTGATGTGGTACGTCTGCTTCCCGTTCAGGATCAACTAAACACGCAGAAATCAATCGAAGAATCCACTCGACCACGCGCTCACCTGCTTCTTGACGACGATCTCGCGCTCCTGCTCGTAGCCGACGGGCCCCTTCTGCGGGACCGAGTTGTCGAACGTGATGCAGACGGTGGCCTTGGTGACGCCGCCCTGGCCCTTCTTGAAGATGAGGTCCTCGGTGCCCTCGGCGCGGATGTACCTGGTGTTTCGAAGTTATGTCAACGGGTCAAACGCAATAGAGTCCCGCTGCAAAAAGTCAACGCGTTTGGCGAGAGGAATCAGGAATTCTTCGCCCAATTAGTGGACTTGTTGCTGCGGGACCGAACTCGCATTTGACCCGTTGACACAAATTCTGCTACACGCCGTACTGGAGCGCCGTGATGCCGAGCAGGAAGCAGATCGAGTCCAGCACGTTCGACTTGCCCGACCCGTTCAGGCCCGTGATGGCGTTGAACTGCGGGTCGAGCCGCTCCAGCGACTGCGCCGTCCCGTACGACTTGAAGCCGTCGATCTCGATCCGCACGATCCGCATCGCGCGTGGGGTTGGGCGGTGGGTCGTAGAAATGAGGGGATCAGGCGGAAATTTGTGGGAAATCGGGCGAGATCGGGGGATGTTCGGGAGAGATCGTCGGGCGAAAGGACGCCGCGGCGGCGAATTCGAGCAGCGGTTGGCGAAAAAGCGCGCCCGATTGGCAAAACGCCACACGCCGC